>JAXGGA010008638.1:0-55727 GCA_038373865.1 Uloborus plumipes | reverse complement strand
CAAAATGTTCATTTTTTAACATTTTCTCTTTTGCTCTTTTTTCCCATTTGATTTTAAATTTTTCCAGTAAGTCCTATTTCCTTCCTTTCTTCTTTTCATTAAAATATTTATAAAAAAAATCGGATTCCCTAGTTCGGATGGTGTATGATTTTTTCAGGTACTGATATTTAATTCAATTACTAATATTAAATTAATGCTACAAATTATTTCTAGCGCTAAGAATGCGCCTAAGTGTCAATTTGTGAATGTACTTTTTAGAGTCAAATAACATGATGTTTGAGATGATCACAACATGCCTCGTTTGAGAAAACTTTCACTTTCTTTGGAAACAGCCATGCAAGAAAAATAAGAAGATTCCAGAAACATTGGGTAATTACACTGAGAGTTAGACGTATTTTTTTTAAAAAACCACATTAACCAGCATTGCATACTTGTAGAGCAGTATTGTAATGGACTAGGAGGGCCTATGTACAGGCGTAATAAACTGTTTGCAGTAGTCAGTAGGGTGGGCCAAAAAAACACTTGTTTCAGAAATATTTTTTGGATAGTGTGGAACTTTGCTATATAGGCCTGTCAAAACCCTCAGAATTTTCACTGATTTTCTTAAATATTTAGCCATGCCCCTTTGACCTTAAATAGTTGGAAAAAATATCCATAATAATAATAGTAATTAATCAAAACTAGTTCTGGCACATGGCAGACATGTTAGCCAGTTAATCAATTGTTACCATCAAAAACTTTAATAAATTTCCTTCAAGTGACATCTGTTCACACTTAAATAAAACTTATCCTATAGAAGACAAGATTCATTTTCCCTCTGGTTTCAATTTCTTTTTCTTGTTGATAGAAAGCACTCAACTGATTGTATTGTTTCTAAGAGTTAATAGCTACTTTTATAGAAATGTTTAACAAATTAGAGTCCATGAGTATCAAAAAATATTTTCTTTGATCTTGAAATCTATAGGATATAATGGCGGAGTAATTCGTTTACTTGAGACATATTTGTTAAAAGACTTCTACAATGAAAAATATGTCTGCTACATACTAATAAGTTGCTACCAGTGCATCTCATTTTGGAAATGGACGACATTCATATTCTGGACCTATCGGACAGTTTGTAAAATTTTTGAAAACAATCCAGTGGTCAAGTAGGATAAAATTACTACATTATTTAGGCATTATACATGAAAGGTATCAAAAGTCTAAGCACTGATTAACAGTATTTGTATCCATTATGCCTTGCCATAAAAGAAGGTAATTACTCTTCTACCATACTGTTTTTTCTGAAGATCCAATTTCTGATGCCATAAAAGGGCGGTTAAATGTTCACCATAATCGATTAAAAATATTTCATGCACACTTACTGGCTCATTATGTAATATTTCCATTGCATTCCAGTAACATATTTGGATTTCTTTTTTTTTTAAATAATATGATTTCTCTTGTTTTTCTAGGTCAAAAGAGGCTGGCTAGATACTTTTTAATATTCAAGAAGTGTTTTGTTCCAAAAAAAAAAAGTTTTTTTTGGCCCACCCTAATGCACATACCATGACACGGCTTAGTTTAAATTCAAATTTTACTCATATAGGCTATTCTGTTTCCTCAGATTCTGACTCCAAGGGAATGCATGTATGCAGTCGGACAAGGAGCTTTGGGAATAGAGTGTAAAGCAGATGATTTGCCAACAATACATTTACTTTCAAAAATATCAGACCAAGACACAACATTATGCTGCATTGCAGAGCGAGCATTTATGAAAAAATTAGAGGGTGGATGCAGTGTTCCAGTAGCAGTTTATTCTCGCATTTTAAATGAAAAAGTAAGCTGGCAATGCATTTAAATGCTGAAATTAAAAAAGCTGTATTTTAGTAAACATTGATTTTAATTTTAAGAAAACACATAAATTCAAACAATTTATTTTCATTCACTTTATAGGTTTTTTTGAATTAATCGCTCAGTTGTGTATAAACTAAATGAATGAACTAATTTTTTTCTTACTAACATTCAATTGGCTTGTAAGCAAAAAAAAAAAAAGATTCTATTAGAAGAGTAAATTTTCTTTTGAAAATGCAGTTTAATCAAACAAAAGTAATTCTAGTTTTATATAAATTATCAGAATGTGTTGGTAATTTTTTTTTTTGTTTTAAGTTGTATTTGAAAGGAGGCGTCTTTAGTCTTGATGGCTCAAAGAGTATAATTGAAGAACTATCCACAGATTTAAAAAAGGAAAGCAAGCAAAATAGTGTACAACAGGTAAAGTTTTACATATAGTATAAAGATTTTTTGATGTTTCTAACTTGATAAAAAATTTAACTAGTTCATTTTTTTCTTTTTAGCATTATGCTGGAATAGTGGCACTTCATATACCATCCTCTTTATTGTACTTGTCATATAAATTGGGAGAAACCTTAGCAGAATTACTTCTAGGAAAAGGAGCTGCAGCAATTCTGCAAGAAGTTAGAACAAACTCATGAAAAGCATCATATGCCATGACATCTTTTTTAGAAATGTTAAATATTTTTGTATGTTTTTTATAAATTGTTGATTTTTCTTGAAGTCTATTTTATTGTAACAAATATAACGTTTTGAAATACAATGATTTTAATAATGTCTCTAAATATACATAAAAAATATGCTTCAAATTTTTATATGAAATTTTGCGGAAAGAAATTTCATATCTTAAACCACTTCATATTTCTGAGTTAAAAATGCTGTTTCAGAAGAATAATTGACGGGCTGATCATCCAAAGTTAAGACATCAGTGACCTAAAAATATAAGTAAATCATTACTAATAAGCTCCTAATGTGTCATTTCAAAACATGAGAAATATCCACTATTGTTTCATCATCTCAAAATATTTTCTTTTAGAAGCAAACATAATTAAGATTTTTTAAGTCAAAAATTGTTCTTGTCACAAGTCATTTGTAGTGGTATTTTTATCGCCTTCATTTAACATTGATTGCAAAAAGAAAAAAAAGATTCTGCAAAATTTATGAAACAGTTTAAGTATATGACTTGAACAAATATAAAATAAAACAGAACTAGATATGCTTTTCCAAATAAGATTTATATATATAATGTTACTTAACAAATTGCGAATAAATTTTGAATATTTAGTGTTAAATCCATAAAAGAAGTTTAACCACTAAGGGAATTGATAGCAGGGCATATTTTTTAGTCTAAAATTTTCTAAGCATAATAAAGTTTAATTAGCATTAAATATGCTGCTAAAGAAACTATTTACAATACTGAGTGCACACTTCTGACTGATAGTCATTTAACGGTCCACAAAACGGATGAATTGAGTTGAGTGCACAACACAACCATAGACCATGTTGAATTTCCACGAGATATGTGAATCGGGAAGTTAAGAGAAATTACAATTAGACACACACAAAGTACTTAAGTTTTCATATATCAGTTACAACAACAAGATTAATCTGCCTTAATATTCAAAGTTATACATACCTTAACATTACAGTATGATTGTGAGGATTCAAATTCAATTGAAATAGGGAAAAAATCACTGGCTTTTCCAGCACAAGTAAACTCCATAGATCCAGTTTTATTAGATGAGTCTATAACAGGTAACTTCCAAGTAAGACGATTTTTCCGACTGTCATGCTCATACATTCCTTCACATTCAGATACAATGGGATTCCCTCTAAAAATAAAATAATTAAGCCGTCAAAAATTATACAATCTAACTCGATTTTAAAGGAGTTTTTTTTAAAGTAGAATAATATTTGTATGGCTTTTGAAAAGGATGGCTCCTGATGAAACCAGGATTAGCTCTGCCCTTACCAAGAACAGAAGTTCTGATGAAAACACCTGCACTGAAGCTAAGTCCAGAAAACACCCAACAGGAATTTCTTGCAATATCCAGTGTTCAATCAAATGATACCCAATATGTTCCAAGTCTAAAGGCTGCAAAGAATAAGGAAGGTGGTTTCCTCCTCACAGAGATAACTTTTACTAATGCCATCATCGATAATATTCATGGTGTAAGATGCCAAGATGCGTTTTAAAAGTTTGAGTTCCACAAAGAAGTCGATCAGCCCATTTTTTTTTTTCTATTTCTGTCTTTATGACATGTGTAGGGATTTGGAATTCAGTTCCGGTCTTTGAAAAGGGACAGTGAAGAAATGGCTCCTTTCTGAACAGGTAGAAGATTATTTCTGCTTATTTCCTTAATGATACCTGGAATTGGTCCAAGATGACGGAAAAAAAATGCTAGATTTAGTCCAGCTAATTTTTTTTGAACTAATTTTGAGTGACTAATAACACAGAAAAGAGTGAGCCTACTTCCTATAGAAAAGTCATTCAATGGTTAAATGGCTTCCCAAAATTTTAGCTGAAGTAATAATAAATGTCTATAACGTCAAAATAGCAGCTCAACCTTTGAGCATCCAAGATCGTTAGGAACTCATGGGCACAGCAAAAATCTTGTCTGAAAGATGGTAGAAAACTTACTCAAAATAAATATGTCAATTGCCTCTATTCCCCCTGGATTTAAGAAATTAAGGTGGTTACATATGTGTGTTTTTTTTTTTTTTTTTTTAATATACAATATGGCATTTGCACTCACTCCAGGAATTTTAAATAATGGGCCTGTCATTTAATTAGCTTATTCAACGAAAACATTTTTTAGAACCATAAAGACAGCAAACCAAAGCTCCTGTACTATTATCCAGCTTGGAACCACAAAACTAGTTAATGGAGTGATTCAACATTTTTGAAAGGCTTACTTATATGCCATTCTGTCATGTAGCAAATTGGATGAAAGGGGTATTTTAAAATCATATTTTAGTTTTCTAACAATTGAAGTTTTGCACAAGGAAATTTTAAAATCTTTAAATTTATTTTTTAAAACAAACTTAAAATGAAAGCATTTGCAGAATAAGCATTTCCTTAAATATAGGGTTGACTGTGTGTGGCTATACATAAATATGTATGTATTAATATTTAATATTATTATTTATTAATAATTAATATTTAAAAACATATGTATATAGGTAAAACACTTACTGTACAGGGATTTGTATTTCAACATCGCTCAATTCTATATCCATTTGCAATTCATATTCTATATTGACATCACAGCCACCACTACCATTTTCAGAAGGCCAGCAGTTGACTGAAAAGAATTCATACAACATTGCTTTATTATTAGTGATTAAAATAGGATATGGATCTGTTAAATACTGATGAAACAAAAACACTAAAATTTCTCATCGACCACAGATTCATTGATTGAGGGTTTTTTTTTTAATAGTTATTCATCTATTTTTAGTAATTTTCCCCAAAGAACGAAAGGCAAATTCACTTATTCAACACAAAAATAGGTGTCACAGACATAATTGTATACAGCTTCTTGGATTTTTACAATACGTTTTTCTCATAAGTAAAAATTATTTTTTTCAAGACCTTACGTACTTAGCAAAGGGACATTGCTTTCATCCAAGGACTGAAATCTCCATTTTAATACTCCAACATCCACATTGATTGGAAATGGCTTTGCAGAATTTTTCATTCCAATTATATGAGAATTTCTGAATAGTTCCTTATCAATATTAGGATGAGTCTGAAAAGAAATTTTTATTTAGATTAAGTTAAAACATAAAATAAAAATTTTGAATTTATTGTATCCAACTTATATAAATTAAATATAAATTAAATACTAAATTCATTTAAACATTTCTTTAAATCACTAACAATTCAAATTATTTTTATACAAATCTCTTAACACAGCTTTTGCAAAATATTTAATAACTGTAAAATGACAAATGCAATTACCAATTTATAGAAAAGCATTTATCTTTTTTACTTCAGTATGAAGAACAGTGCATTAATTTTGACACAATAGCAGAGTTTAATTGGTCATAATCCTTTTGACATTTTCAAAAACTCTTGAAACAAAATCACTTTCATTCAGGAGAAATGATACATTTTGAAATAAGGTTGTCCGCAGTCAAAGCATTACACGTTGCCGATATTGAAGAATGAGCTTCAGAACAATTAATTTATCTCAAGCTGTAATTTTATATATACAGTCAATTTGCGATAACTCAAAGTCCGGTAACTCGTATATTACTATAACTGGAATTTCTTATCAGCTCACGATCCTTTTGTCTTCAATTCTATATTAATTTTCCTCCATATTTTGAAGTTTACTTTTCTTAACTTTAGGAGTTTTTGAAGTGACTAATTATTTGATGGTTTAAAAACAAACATATTTCAAGTGAAAACTTGAAATTTACTTATACTTTTCTTGCACTTCTTGTTGAAAAATTTTAAAGCCAAAGAAATATCTTTTGAAGATGGTGCAATAAAGGAATAACACCTGTGGTTTCTGTACTGTTTGCACTCATTCCTTGTATGATGCGTTTCTGAGGAACTGTTTTGTAAAGGTTTGGTTTCTTCAATCTTTAATGAAATACTAGCTGCCAGGGCAGCTAGATTAGCTTCCTTGAGCATGTTGATGCATAATGTCCCCCCGCCACCTAACTTTTACCTCATTCTGATGTGATATTATTTGATATAATTCAATTTTCATAAGATTTTAAGACATACTACGTACGTGGCCCACTAATGCCCAATCAGCTAGCTGCGTGGCCCGGCGCTGCACGGGCGCTTCGCGTCTTTAAAGTAGTAAAGTGTTTCAAAAAAATACTCGCCGCCAATGAGGCTTGTTAACAGGCGCTTCACGCTTTTACTTTTTTCATGCATCAAAAAAATCATTCGAATTATTGAGATGTTTCACTGGCACTTCGGGCCTTCAAGATGGTGAGGAAAGTTTCAGTAAGTTCAGCTCACTCAAAGGAAAGAAGCAGACATAGATACTCAGTTTTTAATATAAATAGATGGCTTTTCAACAAATGAATGTTTCAAAATATTACAAGTAGCTAGCGATAAAAATACTACATAAGTGGCCCGCTTATGAGTTTCGTGTTTGATTTAGTTAAGCCTTTATTCAAAATTCTCATTATCATTGTTATTACTGTTTCATAGCAACCACGTTTTGCAACAATGGATTTCATATTTAATCATTTAGTAGGCTTAATCGCTTTAAATTTGACTACTTATTAATTGATATCTTTGTTAATTAAAATAGTATAATTATATTAATTAAAACTAATGAAGCCTGAAAAATTATCTATCTATCGGTACCTGGTTCGACTTTCAGTTCATTGGCCTTCAGGAGAAAGAAGCGTGACATAGATAGATAGAAAGAAAGAGTTAGAAAGATACTCAGTTTTTAATATAAGCAGATAACAGTGGGATAGTGATTAGTAAATTTACAACAAATGACTTTTAATGGAGCTGACAAAGAAAATTTCTTGAATGTAACTTGATAAAATTTGATTAAAACACCGAGGTTTGCCAAGAAGAGTTCACATTCACAATGGAAAAAAATGAATGCGCTGCTGAGGAAGATCCATTTGTAAGAAATATTCAACATTTAATTTCATGAATCACAAAACTTTATTGCAGCCTAAAAAGACGGATTATTCTATAAGAATGAACTATGAATAACAAGATAGAGTTCTTTGATTTTTGTTCTCAACGTTTTAATTTAAGTAGTGTACATTTACAATAGGTTGATTAGGGTAAGTGGGCCCTCTTTTTAGAACAGTTCGTTTTTAAAGCCTTATACAAAAGTTTTAAAGCAAAACAGCTTTAATTTTTTGACTTATTTTATCTTGGACATTATTAATAAACACAAGTTTAGCATTATTTCTTTAAAAAATGCTTTAAATATTTTAAACTATTTTATTCTTTGCAAAATGGCGTGGGGGGGGGGCACTTACCCCCTAGGAAGGGGTAAGTGGGCCACCCTCCATTTATTTTTATTTAAAGTGAACATATTTTGGAAAGAGGTTTGTGGGTCCTACCTAACAAATTATGCAAAAAATATTTTTCTGTAAATCTTTTCATTAATGAGATATCTACTTACATTTAAATGTGTATGACAGAAAATTATAAAAGGAAATATAAAACAATTACGTCTGTGAAATTCATCAAAAGCCGTAATTTTTGCTTTTACGTATAAATTAATGTTGAATAAACATAATGGAGTCGATTAAGATTAATTTTGGTAAAATAGAAAAAAAATATAGAGGATGAAAAAAAAATTAAAACACTTAATGGCAGTGTCTATTTGAAGCTTTTTTTTTTGGGAAAAACATCATCATTTCATCCTTAGTTAGAATTCTAACACCACCTACATCAAACCAATAAAAAGTGTAGCTACTTCTATTCTTTCTATCAAATTTTGCAGCATTATTTTAATTTGTATCAGATTTTAAAATTAGACCTTCATAATACTTTGTTTTCTTTGATGCAAGTTTCACAAATACGTATAGTTACCAGCTTTTGCGGTTTTCGTAACTGAACCATCAATTTCTTCTAGGTGTCCATAATTATTTTTCATTTCATCGTAGAAATTGTTTCATCAAAACTGCTTTTCATTTTGAAATCATCATTATTATATGGGGCACCACTTAAACCGTAGTGAGGGGGGGGGGGAACCTTACCCTAATAGGGAAAAACTACGGGGTAAGTGGGACCCCTCTCCTAAAACACCTTTTAAAAAAAACTTTGCGTAAAAATTCCTATTGTAATGCGTACTTCATGTTAAACTCTACAAGAAAACTTAATGAACAAAAAAAAGCCAGTAAAAACTAACCTTGAAACACTTCTTTGAAAAATGTTGGTTGACGTCGCAAAAAAAATTTTTTTAGGGAAATTTCTTTGACATAAGTTATCTGATCTAAAGAAAATTTCCATTAAACCCAAAAAAAAAGCAAAACCAATTACTGTGATACAATATAACATGATCAGTATAAAAAAGTATAAAAACTGATGGTTTTTATAAACAATTCTGCGTATACAATTTCTGCGTATTTCATGTTTAAGGTGGGTGGTCCACTTAACCTAGTGGCCCACTTACCCAAACCAACCCTAATAAAAAAAATAATTTATGTATTCTCTATTTTTATCAGTTATTTAAATATAAATTAAAATATTCCATGCTTTTATTTTTAATGTTGGGAATTGAAACTAATAAGTCGAACTGTTGATAAATGATTTTTTTTTCGGTCCGTCAGGTACGAGCTGTTAATAATTGACTGTACGTTACTGAAGGTGGCTTTGCTTGCCAGAAGGATTTTCTCCTTTTTTTTTAAACTAGGTGACAAAATTTTCTTAATTACGTTAGTTTTTCATGAATCAATATCGAAATAAAATGAAAAAATGTCAAAATAAAAATGTGTTCACACACTTGATTTTGAACTCCTTTCTCATCTTGGTTGTCTATTTTGATCCTTATACATCCATATTTCTCATCAGATATGTTGAGAGTAACTATGCCATGAACTTCTAAGCTATCAAGTCCACCATCTCTTTTAGCTCGAATAGTAATTTTCTCCTCACATCTCAAATGCACACTGTAAAATTTGGAAATAATTTTAAAATTAGAAATTTTTGTGACCAACTTTCTCAAATTTGTTCAATTTCTTATTACTGAAGATATTTCTGAAATTTAAGATAAAATGTTATTTTTTTTATGTTACCACGAGAATAGATGTTTTACTGAGAAATATAATATGAAAATTAACAAAAAAGAACCAGATATATCCTTTCCCTAAAAATTAGTTAATAACTAATCAAACAAATAAAACAAAATAATGAAAATTCAAAAATACACATATTGTATGTGTTTATTATTTAAATTACTTGGCGACACTAATTTTCAGTTAAAAAAGTTTGCTCTTAATCAGTTACATTAACATTTGATCTGCAAATATGTATCTTACCTTTAAGATGGGGACAGTTGGGGCTTGTCAGTCCACTTTTCTACTTTTCATTATTTATCTCATCAAAAAATTAAATGAGCTGTTTGATATTCTACCATGGACCATGGGTGTCATAAAATATTTCTAAGTAAAAGATTTTTTTTTTCTTTTTCAAATGTTCAGTTCAATTCATTATTTTTTTTTTTTATTATTATTAATTTTTAATAGAACTGAGAAGTAGACCAAGTTACCTCAGGTCCAAGGTACATTGACCCGCCTAATGAAAACAATTTTTGTGATAAATATTATCCAATATTATAACTAACTTACGTGATTTTGTGTTTAGAATGAAAAAACAAAATTTAAAAATCAATACACATATTAAAATATGAAATTGACTAACTTCTACTTCTGCACTATTTGTAGTAGAACCAGCTACAATTTCTCAAGAATTGGCACAACTTGGGGCTTCAACAAGTTCAGTTACTATTACTAGAATTTTGCTAATTCTTCTAAAAGTTTTTGTTTTTTGCATGTTTTCTAAAAGTGGACCAAAATACCTGTTTTTTGGCTTAAAAAATGCTGTTATATATATATTTCTTGATGGCAAAGACCACAAATAAAGATGAACTAAAATTTGCGTTAGAAGAGGAGATAAATTTCTTACTCCATTCAAAAAAAAAATAAGTTGCAGACTTTTGAAAAAACTTGGCTCTGAAAAACTAGCAATAAAACTTGTTTCTGAAATTAAATCTGGTTAATACAATTGTACCATGAAATTTTGTTACAGGATTTGCAGGACTATAGGTGCTATTTGTTGGTCATTGAATCAAACATATTAATAGTATCAAAATTATTGAGATTGAACCAAAGTGCCCCTTGAAACAAGATTTGACTGTTCCTGCATGATTCTTATGTATTTTTTAGTGCTGAACCAGCACTAAATTTCATCCCATTACCGAAGGTTTTTAAAAATTTTCAAAGTTTGAAAAAAATAAATAAATAATGAAGAAAAAAAAGATTAAAATTTGATTTAACTTTTTTTTTTTGTATTTATTTTATTTACTTATTTTCTAGCTTATCTACACATTATGCCAAAACAAGTGGAGGGGGGGGGGTCTCCAAAGCAGAGTATTAGGACATATGAATCCCTTTATTTCTAAAGAAAACTGACAAAAAGCCTAAATTTGTTTTTCACTGCAATTTTGAAACCAATTACATTGTTTGTATGAAGTCAAGCATTGTGTCAAACCTTCAAAAGCTACTTCTCTTTTTCACCTGCCTTTAAACACAAATTATGTGAGATCTTTATAATTTTATTCCATTTTTCAAAACTTCTTTGGATCTCTCATGTTGCCTCACATTTTTCTTTCTTGTTTTTATAGGATGTCGTTTCTTTACCCCCCCCCCCCTCCACCATTGGGCAGTCCTAGAGTTAAATGCTAAACAGAGGAGATATTGCATCCAGAACCAAGAAGTGGTTCATAAGTTTTTTTAGTGAAGGATTATTATTTGTTCTTTTCTGAATGAATGTTTGCAAAGCAACATATTAAATATTTTAGGCATGATATTACCAGCAAAAACCTAAATAATTATCAAAGAAGGAAGTAATCATAATATAAAACAATATTTTTAGCACAAATAAAAAATAATTATACAATGAAATCAAATTTTTAAAAAAAGTCTAAAAAGAACATTCAAAAGATCAGATGTAATATTTAGCAAAGGATATTTACCTTTCAGCATGAACTTGAGCAGTTGGTTTTGTTCCAACACTTGATTTCGTAGCACTACTAGTTTCAACAGCTACAGAATAAAGTTGAATAATTTTTAAGTAAGTTCAAAAACTGAAAAAACAGAGTCAATTTTATTTAAAAGCAATAAATTCTTACTTTCGCCTTCTGATTTAAGCATGTCTACAAATAAATCAATATCTTTGTTCTTATTGCCAAGTTTCATTGCTTTTCCAGCACCTGTAGGCCTTGAGCTGTAAAAGATTTAAAGAATAAACATATATTGTTAAATATTTCTTTACAGATATTAAATTATTTTTAAAAAATTTACAGGAAATATTATTGTACATATGGGAAAGTTATATTTCAACTTCTCAACTGTATTATTCAACTAGAAAGCTTGTCAAATATGTTATGGGTTTTCCAAATGCTTTTTTCTTTTACATTTTACAACAATAGGGCAGTAGACAAACAAACACCACGTGCTGATTGCAACTAAACATAGTTGAAATGTCGTCTGCTTTTCTTACTGATGATTCGCTCTGTAATCTTTAATCTTGTAGATTTGACTCTTATTTTGGCCTGTGCTTTTTTCAGTTCTGGCTTGTTTTGTTTGTATTTCATGCTGATGTTTCATTTTCAACGCATCAATCATTTTAATTTTAAAAAATTATTATATACTAAACTCCGTGTTTTTAACCACTGAGTAGAATAACAATAAACTGTCTGCTAATATGCTTGTTTTGATAGGATTTGATTGTTTTTAATGCATTAAATATTCATAAGCTGTGGAGGTATTGGTCCTTTTTTTCTTTTCTTTTTTTTTTTTTTTGTATTTTTACGGCAAGTTAGACGCACATCAATTTAAAATTCATTTTTACTTAATAAATACGGATCCTAATTCTTAATGATCTTGATTTTATCAATGTATCTTCTTTTTGCTTCATTATGAAGGCTTTCATAATGAAGCAAATTCATAAAACTCAGAATACATTTTACACCTTAAAAAAGGCTAAAAAAACAACTGAGCACTTGCGATACAATGCTACATATACAGTAAACATGGAGTTGTCCACCAGGAACGGTAGCCAGGCCCCGTTGCTATGCAAAAAGCACGTGGCTGCTACTGCTCTATTAATAAAATAAAATAATGATAATAAAAATTTAAAAAAAAAACAACAAAAAAAAATTCTTTTGCTTTCAATCACAGAAGTTGAAAGTAACATACAATGAATGAACATTATGCATTCACAAAGACGATTACTAATAGAAACCAAGAGGGGAAAACACATTGAAAATACTGTGGAGCACCGTTTATACGTTTTTGAAGGGATTGCATGAATAAAATGTATAAATGAAAAAACGTATAATCGATATTCGTTGATATGCATTTGACTCTGCCGGGACCAATCTAAAAGACGTATAAATGATAAAAACGTATAAAAGAGAAACATATAAACGGTGTTTCACTGTAATTTATAAAAATTTGAAAAAAATAATAATTAATACAGATGTTTTTGTGGTGCTTTATTTTCATGACAAAGTGTTTTATCTTATCATAGAAAGATTCTTTCAACTCAGACAATTTCATATACTATTAGACGCATTTATAACACTTGTTAGTACATTCATAGTTACACAGACCTTATGAAGGACTGAATTTAACTCCACACTGCCAAAAGATAGACCTGAAATATGTCACTTTTTCTTTCTGAACAGCTCCAACTAGTATTAAACAAAAACAGCACTTTTAAACCACAATTTGACCTCAAAAAATTTCTAGTTAAGCTCAACTTATAAATCGTTTCTTTTTATGAACAAAAAAAGTTCCCTTTTTTAGTCTTAAAAAAAGCCGTGTTTGATCTTTAACCTGATTTAAATAAATTTACTAGATTTTTTAGAAAAAGGATCAAAATGCCAAATTTTACTTATCAAGAGAGCAAAAAATGACTATATGTCAGGAATAAAACATTTCAAAAAAAAAAAAATCAATTAGGAAGCACGGAATATTGGTACATATTACCTACCAAATTTGATCAAAATCAGAAATGATCTAGCACAGCTGATTTGTTGATTAGGTATGGAATGACCCAAATATTTTTAATGAATAAAACACCATTGAGGTTTTCATAGTTATGGTTGAATTCAAATACTAAAGTAAAATAGGAAATAAGGTTAAAGTAACTTTCAAGAATATGTGCCAAGAATATGTGATCTCATCTAACTCTTCCCTTTTTAAAAAATTAAAAATTGCTGAGTAATTGTCTGCATACCACTGACACCAATACTACCTTGGAGTAGGGTACGTCTGTTTGGTCTGGGTGTCGGGTGCAGTTGGGGCTGCATCACCAACCACTGGTGTAGGAGGGTAGCCAAAATTGCTGCTTGACCCAAAGCCTGGATTTCGACCTTTTTTAGAAGCTTCTTGTCTTGCTTTGGTCAGCTCCCGAGCTTTTTCCTTCATTTTCTGTTTTGCTTCCTTTTCTTGAGTCTGATTTAAAAAAAGAAAAAACAAATCAAAACAAACAGATTGGGTTTTTTTTTTCCTTTCTTTGTTTAAAATATGTAGTACAATACAAATCAGTATTGAAACAAACTCCTTTAAAAAGTCACTAAATTGTAGGCCTAAAATAATTTTTCAACCAAAACAAAAACACATTTAAAAATCTTTGCTTCCGTTGAAGCAAATAAATAAAACATTTATAGAAAACCACTTCTTAATACTTGAACTCAATGATATCAAATTTATATAAAGATAATATAAATAAATAAGTACAATATTTTTTATGAAAACAGGTACACTAAACTGTAAAAAATTCTTTAATCAAAAAAAACTTTTATGCAGTAAAATAAAGTTAAGGTACTTTTTAAACAAACATCTTCTATTAACCTTTAGAAACCGGGCGGTACACATGTTGTACCATAGCTTTTTTTTTTTTTTTTTAGAGAGAACGAGGTTGAAATTTTCACTTGACCCGTTTGGAGCCGAGGATGTTTTCAAGGCTTCATACGTCTGGTACAACAGTTTATACTTTCTCTTTTCAATGGAAAATAAATCTGTGGTTCAACTGTCGTACTACCTGGGTTGAAAGAAAAATTTCTATATGAACAGCCCGGATCCAAAAGATTAAACACATATGCAATGCTGTTCCACTTTTCTACTCTTTCTCCAGGGACGTAATTTCAAGTTTTCCCAGGGAGGGGGGGGGGGGCAAACGGTCCAAACACAATGTAATTTCATCGGAAAACATTAAAAAACACGTCCACTTATATGTAAATGCATTGATTTCTCAAAGTCAGGGGGAGGGGTGCAATTGACCCCCCCCCCTGCCCCCCCCCTAAATGACGGGCCTGTCTTTCTCCTAAAATTAGACATCACACTTGAAGCATTTAAAATTAAATACAAGATAGGCATAAACTATAAGTGAGATCACAAGATGCAAATTTTAATTGGAAGAAATGTTATTATTCAAAATAATTATTTAACTGAAGATTTACTTCCCGAGTTTGGTGCAAACACAAGTTAGATGCGATAGGAGGTTGGGATACATATATTTAAACAGATGTGCTGCATGCATAGTTAAGTTGAGCACGCTGTCCTGTTATGCAATTTTAAGACACAAGTTTATTGTTTGTTTTAAACTTGATAAAATTGTGACTATAAAAAGTTTGGAAAATTTTCAACTAACTTTTGATTTAGATATTAAGCTGAATTTTGTTTCAAAAAGAATGTTTATTAATTTTACTCAGGCAGAAAGCAAGGTTCAAAATATTGCCGCAATCTATTCAAAATGGGCTAGGATTGAGTAGATGCTCACAATTAAAGGGTTACCTACCACTGATTCAGCACATCAGATCAGTTAAGTTTGTGAATATATTATTTGAGAACTTTTGGAACTTACTTGTCTGACGGCCTGATAAACTTTTTCTTCGTGAGAGTCCATTTCAACAAATGTTCTAATCTGAGCTAAATTAACATTTTCTCTGTAGCCAAGTGCAACAATTTCATCAAATGCAAATATTAAATTAAATGCATTGTTGATTATATCAGATTCATCCATGAATTTGCAGTAATCTGGTATCTATAAAATATTAATAAGTGAGTACGAAAGCTTTGCATAGCAATGAATGTGCAAAAATTTCATATCATGGAAAATTTTCATGAAAAACAAACTTATTAACTATCAATGATAAAAAAATTAGTGAGAAAAAAAATCTTATAACATAATTCAAAGGCAGATCCAGCATCTGGTATTGGAGGAGGCTCATAAGTGTCCTGTTTTGACTTCTAGGAGTGACTTATAAGTGTGGAAAATTCTTCAACCAAAAACTGCTTTTCTTTTTTTTTTTTTTTGGAAACTCTACATAAAAACTTAAAAAAAATTTAACACAAAAAATGAAAATCACAATAAGAATGAAAATGATAGAAAAATTGAATTGGATTGATAAATATTAAAAAAAAATTGTAATTACTATTTTATTTCTATGTGAGCTATGATTTTGTATATTTGTATTTGCATATATTTGTCTCAGATGCAAAATCGGCTCAATGTTTCAAGTAGAAAATTAAAGAGTATCAATTATGCAACATTTACATTAAAATGTAAGGTACTTATCAATTAGCCAGGCACAAGCAAAAAATCGCTAAATAATGTTCGATTCTGCTAAATTTCTTAGAACCATATTTGTTCACAGTTGAGCATTCTCAACTTTTGTTCTGTTGACTGAATTGTCATTCTTTTCACTTGGCGATTTTTGATTTTTCGTTTGTGCCCCGTTAATAGATAAGTACCAAAAATAAATAGCAAATAAGTAAAAATATATTTGTCTAAATATTAAACTTCATCAACATGTTGAACAAAGTTAAATTGTCATATTGTCAGCAGACTAGTTTATCTTCACACCTATTCTAAGGATTAGCAACTTTTTCTATTTCTGATCTAAAAGATGCATTTTATCACACAAAAAAAAAACTTTGATGGTTTTTACACTCCTTCATTTAAATTTAGGGTAAAAAACATTTTTTTTAAGATAGTAATATGAAAAAAAAAACCTTTAGCACCAGCCTTGCTCTTGAAGGGTAAAAATCTACTAATATTTATGCAGTATAGTCCAGAACACACTCTTATCTTGAATACACATCATAAAATATAAAAAATTGCAATAAAAAATTTTAATTACAAAATTAGATGTAATGATAACTTATTCAATAAACGCATCTTTGAAATGAAAATCCTTGAAAACCTACCTCAAGGAACATACATAATATTAAAATATATTTTAATTGTACGTACATGAACTAGTAATTTCAAAAATTAAGCTAGCAGTAAATAATCCCTTCATTTCTTTTTATTTTTTATGAGTGATCTAATGTATTTTAGAGCATAAAAAGAAATCATATTTGTAGTTTTACACTTCAGTCATTAATTTTCTTTACTTTTAAGATATTGTTTAAACTAACTTATTCTCTAGAAATTTTCAAACCCAAAATGAGAATTAGAAAAAAGAAAGAAAATAACAGTGATTTTTTTAAGACACTGTCCCTCACACACACACACACACTTATCATCCCCCACTATTCATCAAGTCATAAATAAGAGCTCCCCTCCTCCTGCACTTCTCAGTGCTGAATTAAAATAAGCAAAGTAACTAAAATCCCTTTGAGAGGCTGTTAGCTCATTTATGAAACAGGTGTGAAGCCTTTTTTGAAACAGAACACATTGCCGTGGTTTGAGATTCTGCAGTTGCATATGGCTTTGATGCTTGGGGTTCTCCCATTTCCCACCCATGAAACTGGTAAAAACAGAAGAGTACTGCCTTAACCAGTCATTCAGTCAACTGTTGCTGGAGTAACACATATGATTGAGTTTTGAATTCATGTTCTGATTTTGATTTCCTATTAGTGTATGCTTTAGTTGTTATTGTGTATGTGAATATTTTTTGTTCTAATATTGTTATTTAAAAAATGGAGAAGTTACTCAGAGTGATTGTCATTTGTTTAGTTTTGTCAAGAAAAAGGACACAAAGAGTATTACTAATCTCTCTGAAACTGAGTTAACTCTATTGAAATTAAGAATCGATACAAGCAACGAGTTAAAAACTATTTGTCTTCATCATCAATGTGTATATTTGCAAAAGTATGAATTTTTACAAAAGTATTGTTGTGATCCTTTTCGAATACAATTATAACAATCCAAGCAATGAAAAAATTACTTCCTCACTTTGCATAATATCAGATGATCTAAAACATGATGTAGCTATGGTCCATAAAATTCAAGAAATAGTAACAATATTTATTAAAGCGAAATATCCCCAAATCACAAATGTTCACTACTTCAGTGATGGATGTGCTGGGCAGTATAAAAATAAGTTTAATTTTATGAATTTGTGCATGCACGAAAAAGATTTCCAACTTCAAGCTCAGTGGTCATTCCACGCAACTAGTCATGGAAAAACAGAATGTGACGGAATAGGGGGTACTGTTAAATGTGGAGCGAGAAAACATAGTTATCAACGAGAGCTAGGCAAAGAAATATTGACAACAAATGAGCTTTTTGAGTTTTGCAAATCTAGCTTTAAAAGCATTCACTTCCAATTGATTTCTAAACAGGAAGTTGGTTTAACTCGCCAGACTTTAGAGAATCGATTTAAATTAGTTGAAACTCTTCCTGGAACAAGAATGTTCCACAATTTTCAACCAATAGATGATTTAGGAACCATTGAAGCCAGAAGAATAAGTACTGATGAAAAACCAACTCTCACTTTCAATTTGTACAACAAACAGCAAATTTCAATTGTGAAAATAGAAGAATTATTTTCTGGATGCTTCATTGCAAGTATGTATGACAATTTGTGGTATTTTGGCATGGTGAATGAGGTAAATGAAGCAGAAAAAGATGTCACTGTAAGTTTTATGCATCCTCATGGACCTTCACCATCTTTTTTCTGGTCCGAGAGGGAGGATATTTGTGCAATCCCTATCCCTCATGTCCTAGCAGTTGTGGAGCCCCCTAAAACAACAACTGGAAGAACTTATGACTTTTCTCGAGACTGCATGAAAAATATAAATTCAGTTTTTCAAAATACTTCTTCTCCTGTCTACAACTAAACTGTTTCTAACATTATGTATATTCCTTTTGGTAAGTTTTTAAAGTTTACTATTTTCATTACAAAGAACGTTATCGTGGGATGTTCATAATTGCATCTAATTTTGTAATTTAAAATTTTTGTTGTAATTTTTACTATTTATATCATGTGTATTCAAGATAAGGGTGTGTTCTGGACTATACTGCATAATATTAGTCAGATTTTTACCCTTCAAGAGCAAGGCTGGTGCTAAAGGGTTTTTTTTTTTTTTTTTTTTTTTCATATTACTATCTTAAAAAAAATGTTTTTTACCCTAAATTTAAATGAAGGAGTGTAAAAACCATCAAAGTTTTTTTTTTTTTTGTGTGATAAAATGCATCTTTTAGATCAGAAATATAAAAAAAATGGGGGGATTATTTACTACCCTCTTGGAGATATCTCATTTTAAGTAAAGCTCTATACTTAGTTAAAATAACACACTAAATTGTACTTCAGGAATTTTTCATAATTTTTTATAGATACTTACTCAGAAAATTATATTTTTTCTGTAACTCTTGCATAATCAGGTACATTGAAAAAAAAAATCATCAATATTGGTTGGTAAATATGGAAGTTATGATTTATTTTCTGCATAAACGCGAATTGGTTTTCCTGCGCACCATCGGCAAAAATCGTGAAATTTCAAAAACTTTGACACTCCATAAAATCTAAACCATTTGAGATAGAGCAAAAAAATTTTACATTCTTTCTCAACTCTATAAAAGGAACAATTATGCCAAGTTTCAGCAAAATCCGAGACTATGGGTGTCAAAATCTCATTTTTTGGGTTGATTTGACGTGGAATGACCCATTTACTAATCTTCCTAATTAGTTACTTTTTTCAAATTTTTACGCTGTTTGCATACACATTTTGAAACATACAAATAGATCGATACAAAGACATAAGAAACCATCAAACTCACCACTCTAGTAAACAAGCGTAAAGTTTCTAGATCTTCAAGGATATTGCTAGCTTTAGTTGTTATCAACAAAGTGTATAATTTTTCCATTGGTTGGTAAACATAACGAACACTTTCAGTTTCCACAAAGGTATGCTGACGACCAGAACTCAGTAGTTTAGGGAAAGCAGCTAATAAGCCTTCAATGCGAGCACGGGTCATTTCTACGAACTGCCGCGACACCAGGGCTAAAAAAGAGTTTTTTTTAATTTAGGTGGTTGATGAAAACTCTGGAGCATTATTAGATTCACTTTTTCAGAATATTTGCTTTACCTTTGCCCGATTTTGTTGTTACGCTAGCTGCTAGAAGTACCTGTAGGAAATAATTGATTAAATAATTACTTACAAACAAAAGCAAAGTGCTTCCATTAAAAGCTCAAAAATTATTGTAATTCACACTGTGTTTATGTAATTCGTGAAAATCTAATGTAAGATTTGTTAGGTTGACAAAATTTAAATGACTCCCAATAAAAAGTTTTACTTAAAGATTCACAAATTTCAGTTTTCACTCACCATTTCAGATGGTCAATTGAGCATTCAAATTTCAACTTATCAGCTCAAAAAAGCATCAGCTAACAAGTAATGGATCTAAAAACAAATGTAAACAAACATGTTAACTTCACTGTCTGAACATAAAAGTGGATAATAAAATGATATCAACAAAATGAAAATGAGTTAAGCTGCAAAAACAAATTCAATTGAGGAACTAAGCTTTGTTTCGTTTCTAATCAAAATACATCAAAATGAACATACGTATATTGCACTGTGGTTATTTAGTTTACTAACGCCGACTACACGACAAATGACAACTCACAGAAGTCTGCCCGAAGAATAAACCGTTGCCATATCTTAGAACACAAGGAGGAAAACAAAACATTTTGACTAAAGGCTGTGTCGAGTAGAATAAGCAAGGCTTGTCGATGTGTGTAACCAGTATCTAAGTTATTGGACCTAGAGAGGACTCTAATTGGACCACAGGCACAACTAATGGACACCGACCGATAATAATAATAATAATAGAAGTTAAGTGATTTGGGAAAAGACTGTCAATGTTTAGTCTACCTGTTACTATGAGAAAAACCAACGATAACGACTTGTGGTCCGTTTAATTTTTATCCACGTAGATTTTTTAAACTTCTGTTTGTGTGAAAAAAATGCTGTAAAAAGAGGTAACTAAGATGAAAGTGCGAGTTTCAACTGATTTTCTAACGAGAAACCAAGATATTTAGAATAAGGAAAATACTACTAAAAAGATTATGTTGATTTCTCATTCTCCTAGATCATATACACATTCTTCGGGAAGCTTTAGCTAGAGACGCTATCCCCAAGAGCGATGCTTCCTCCACCAAAAAATTTTACAGCCCCCCTTCCAAAAAAAAAAAAAAACTTGACTTCCAAATAAAAAAACTAGTTATCCAAAATTTTGATGCAATATTCTTTGCCATGCCTCTCCCTACCCATCAAGTGGAAACCCCTTCATTTATTAGCCGTTATGGTTAGAATGAATTGATGGAATATTTATTCACCGAGATGGCCGATGTCTCTTATCTATCGTAGATTGTTTTAAACTTTAACGACATGACTTTTAGAGGAATTTAAAAGGTCGTAAAGCACGTTTGAGTTAAAGAATATAATACTTTTACTTCAGAGGTTTGGAGTGAATTTAAATTTATTCAGTTGACTTCCTTTATATTTATTGCATAGGCATCACCATGCGAGTAGTGCTAGTAAAATGATATAAGTGAGCAAAAGAGCGGTGCATAGCTGTATTTTATCGGATTTTCTGTATTTTTGGTAGCTTTACGGATGCTCCATGTTAAGTCTACGGGAGGAAAATCTTTTTCGCCTGCGGCTGCAAACTGGACGCTTCAACCAATGAGCGGTGATTCGCTTATTGCGCGACTCTGCAGCTACGCTTCTATACAGGGACTCTAGGTTAACGAAACCTATAAGAGCAATGGCGTCTCGCATCGCAATTTCACCAATACATCCTTCCCCATAAAGTGACCTCCTAATAAAAAGACTAAAATCTTTTTAAAATAACTTTTCTAAAATTTTCAAATTAAAGGAGCGCCCTCATTATAAAATGATACCCCTATTACACCATGTTTTCGACAAAACTGTTATTTCCCTGAAAACCATTAATGCCGAAATATTTATGCTTGATCAGTCACATAGTCAGTCATATGTTATATTAAATTTAAAATGTATTCTGAAAGGAAAGGTCCACAATAACAAATCACAATTTCAATATCTTAGTATCGATACCAAAAGATAACGCAACAGGTTTACTTTCACAAATAGCCAGTCAAGTTAGTTGGAGGTATTAATTTTTATTTTCCGTTAACAGAATTGTTTAAAAGGAAGTTTCTGCTTTGGTGGGCGTAGTACTCCGACTTACTTATACATTACTACAATACTATGCAAATGCCAAGGTACCCCCCGCCATATGGGAGATACGGTACCGCCTCAAGTGCTCGGAGCTCTTTTACAGAACAAGGCTCCACAAAATAAGATAACAAAATTCCCTAAAATTACCCACACAAACCCTCTAAAAATTTTAATGACCCAGTATGCGCCAAGATCCTTCCCTCCTTGTGTGGGCACTAATGAAAATATAACAGAAAATGTGTAGTTATTTGCCTTGTGAGCCCAAAACTCAGATTTA
The DNA here is from genome assembly GCA_038373865.1 of Uloborus plumipes. Classification (NCBI taxonomy): domain Eukaryota; kingdom Metazoa; phylum Arthropoda; class Arachnida; order Araneae; family Uloboridae; genus Uloborus; species Uloborus plumipes. The sequence continues at coordinate 33,444 of JAXGGA010008638.1, read as the reverse complement.
ATTGTTGGGTTCATTGAGCTCTCAGATGCACTCGGTTTATTTGTTAGTATAAAAGATTTTTCTTTTTAATAAGCGCAACATAATTGCTTTATTCAGCCAGTGTTTCTTTCAGACATTTTGCTCCGGGGGGGCACTTGGAGAATCCGGAGAGGAGGGATCATGGGGGTGGCCTAAAATTGCATTTAAGGGCCTTTTTTCTATAAATTTGCCCACCCCCCATTAGAGCCCTAAAGGTACACCTCCCCCCCCTCCCACCTTTTCGATAATGACCTCCCACAAAATCAGAAGCTAGATCCGCTGTTACCAAGGGAGTGGATGTGAACTCCCTCTCTCCCCTCCGAAATAAATTGAAAACTACCTTCTCTCAATAAAAACTTTAACATTTTGAAATACTAATTTGTAAATTTGCCTTAATAATTGGCTTAACCCTTCCCCTAAATAAGTCACCGTGAACTCCCTGGGGAGGGGTGATGTAAATTTTAAAAACTTGTTTGTTTTCCAGTGTTTCTGAGAATAATTTCCTTATTCAATTCCCATAAAAGGGCGTTAAGTCTACGGGAGGAAAATCTTTTTCGCCTGCGGCTGCAAACTGGACGCTTCAACCAATGGGCGGTGATTCGCTTATTGCGCGACTCTGAAGCTACGCTTCTATACAGGGACTCTAGGTTAACGAAACCTATAAGAGCAATGGCGTCTCGCATCGCAATTTCACCAATACATCCTTCCCCATAAAGTGACCTCCTAATAAAAAGACTAAAATCTTTTTAAAATAACTTTTCTAAAATTTTCAAATTAAAGGAGCGCCCTCATTATAAAATGATACCCCTATTACACCATGTTTTCGACAAAACTGTTATTTCCCTGAAAACCATTAATGCCGAAATATTTATGCTTGATCAGTCACATAGTCAGTCATATGTCATATTAAATTTAAAATGTATTCTGAAAGGAAAGGTCCACAATAACGAATCACAATTTCAATATCTTAGTATCGATACCAAAAGATAACGCAACAGGTTTACTTTCACAAATAGCCAGTCAAGTTAGTTGGAGGTATTAATTTTTATTTTCCGTTAACAGAATTGTTTAAAAGGAAGTTTCTGCTTTGGTGGGCGTAGTACTCCGACTTACTTATACATTACTACAATACTATGCAAATGCCAAGGTACCCCCCGCCCTATGGGAGATACGGTACCGCCTCAAGTGCTCGGAGCTCTTTTACAGAACAAGGCTCCACAAAATAAGATAAAAAAATCCCCTAAAATTACCCACACAAACCCTCTACCTCTAAAAATTTTAATGATCCAGTGTGCGCCAAGATCCTTCCCTCCTTGTGTGGGCACTAATGAAAATATAACAGAAAATGTGTAGTTATTTGCCTCGTGAGCCCAAAACTCAGATTTAATTGTTGGGTTCATTGAGCTCACAGATGCACTCGGTTTATTTGTTAGTATAAAAGATTTTTCTTTTTAATAAGCGCAACATAATTGCTTTATTCAGCCAGTGTTTCTTTCAGACATTTTGCTCCGGGGGGGCACTTGGAGAATCCGGAGAGGAGGGATCATGGGGGTGACCTAAAATTGCATTTAGGTTACTTTTTTTCGATAAATTTGCCCATCCCCCATTTGAGCCCTAAAGGTGCACCCCCCCCCCCCACCTTTTCGATAATGACCTCCCACAAAATCAGAAGCTAAATCCGCTGTTGCCCAGGGAGTGGACCACCTCTCTCCCCTCCGAAATAAATTGAAAACTACCTTCTCTCAATAAAAAAATTAACATTTTGAAATACTAATTTGTAAATTTGCCTGAATAATTTGCTCTTAATCCTTCCCTAAATAACTCACCATATGCTCCCTGGGGAGGGACGATGTATGTTTTAAAAACTTGTTTGTTTTCCAGTGTTTCTGAGAATAATTTCCTTATTCAATTCCCATAAAAGGGCAATAGATAGAAAACCCGAGTCCATTAAGATATAATTCATAATGAAACAAGGCTGTCGTCTATCGTAGGGTCAAATAGACTTGACAAGGGTGAAGACGGGTGTGAGGTTTTGGTGACCCTCATTTTTTTTAACACATAGTTGTACAGATCTTTGTTGGGAAACAGAGTGGATCCAGCTTCTAAAATTAGAAAACGATTATAACTAAGATAGATTAAGAGCACACATAAGATGGATTATGTTTTAAAAACGAAAAAAGGGAAATAGAAATAAGATGAATCAAACCCTGGGCGTAAAAAGGCTTTTCGCTCGCGAATTTTCGAAATTGAAGTCCTAAACGAATCTTTTTACGAAATTTAACAGGCTTTCAGGGGAATTTAGAGGCACTCTTCCAGGAAAATTTTCAAATTAAACCCTAAATGCAGGGACGTCATTTCGAAATTTTCCAGAGGGGGGCAAAGGGTACATACACAATGTAAAATTCACCAAAAAGTGGCAAAAACCACGCCCACCCTTATGCCAATACATTGATTTCCCAAAGTCGGTGGGGGGGGGGAGGGGGGGGCAATTTACCCCCCCTCCCCAAAGGACGGGCCTATGCCTAAATGTGAAAGTACAGACGATCTTTGATGAAGTTATGCAAGAGATGCAGTTCAAAACCCTACCTTCGAAACTTAGGCTCTAAATACACAATTGTAGGTTTGTCAAAATGTTGATGATATTTAAGAGTTTCTGAAATTGAAGACCTTGCTGGTCATCTCTGGTGACGTTAAAGAAATGGACAGGGTTTGGCAGGGAATCCCAGGAAAATGAAATCGAAATTGAATCTGCAGTTTGAAGAAGGGAACGCAGACCAAAATTTCAAAATTGGGTTTTTTCTTGATTGTATATCTCCTACTCTGGATATACATGTTTGTGCGAATAAAAGAACGAAAACCAGGTTGGTTTTTGTTCTTTTATTCTCACTAACATGTGTATCTACAGTAGGAGATATACAATTACGAAAAAACCCAATTTTGAAATTTTGGTCTTCGTTCCCTTCTTCAAACTGCCAATTCAATTGAAGCTTGTGGTAAGGGACCGTGGAAAAGTTTTTGAAATTGAAATCTTGAAAGGCAATTTTGGTGTATTTTAATGTCATTAGAGAAAGGGATGGGTTTAGGATTTTCCTTCTTAAAATTTTTGAAATGTAAGTCCTGTAAGCCCAATAGTAAACCAACTTTGGACGTTAAGGGAAAGGAACGGGTCCACAGACTCTCCTCCCAGAATTTTCCAAAATTGAAATACCAGAAAATGCATTTATAAGCCTTGTTTGAGAAAAAATAGAGAAGGACTGAGTTCGGGATGATCCCCCCCCTTCCCTTCCCCATGATGTATGTTTTAAAATTTCGTTAATACTTTTATATTTATTTGTTAAATATTTTCTTGCTTATTTTCTGGTTATTTTTACTGTAATTAATTTATTCTTTGTTTGTTAGTGCAAACTGAGTTTACCTCCGAGGGGGCAGTTGACTTTCTCGGGGGGGGGGGGGGGCAGTGTCCCCCCCCCCCGGAGAGATGCCTGAAAGAAACACTGTATTCAGCCGTTAGTACTTGCAAATCTTGTACGTAGTTAAATATAAATGCAGAACTAGCGGAACACACCCGTACTTTAGACGTTATATAAGTCTTAAGAAAAAAAAAAATTTAATAGTTGAATTGGGAGAATGTAAACAAAATCCATAGGTGCAAGGGAAAAAATGGAATGTTATGAAAAAATCAAGTTTTAAAATTAAATTAGTATCTAGACAGTTGCTCAATTTTGTTTTTAACTCCTGTTACATTTTTTATTCAAGCTAGGGTTATGGGAAAGAATTCATTGTAATGGATGGAAGTGGTGTGTGTGTGTGACTGAGTTTTAATACAAATCGAAAGCTTACGTCGGAGTCCAATGTTTACCAAATTTAACATAAGGTCCTTTAATGGGCAGAAACTTATAAAGGGGAACATAGGGTGGGGGTTGGCCCAGAAAATCTATGAAACAGATTGTTTACGCCTATTAATGGCAATGACTAAATTTCTGAACAATAAATAAATAAATAAAGTGGCTTGAATTTAATTTTTAGTCATAAAATTGCTCTATCCAACACGCTGACAGGAAATTTGACTCGATTTTTTCCCTCTTATGTATGTGTACCTGGTTGTTGAATATGCGTCATTTGACACAACTTTCGATTTACAGGTAGAACGTGCAGGGACCGATTAAACCAAGGCGGTGCCCAGGTCCTGGAAAATTTGGGTGCCCCTCTCACAAGAAAATCTGTTCATTTTCAAAGTAGTAATTCCTAAAAATGGGAAGAAAGAAAGAAATTGACCTTATTTTATTGCCCCTAAAATTGTGGTGCCCAAGCCCACATACCTACAGGACCGTGTGTTAATCAGGTCCTGAGAACGCCGAGCAAACACAGTTACTCTTTAATGAAACTTAATTTGGATATCAGTTCTCTGAAATTACTTAAAAAAGTTTTTCCTTGTCCTTGAGAATGTTGGAAAAAATATTTTCGTGACACATGTAAATAAATATATACCAGCGCTAGGAGCCTCTAAGCCGGCCTACCAGTACTGTCCAGTACTGTACCAGTACTGTACCCCATGGGTCTACCAGTACTGTCGTCCCCCGCTTAATCGGGTAACGGATAAACGAATACCCCGCTTATATGAATACAATATCTCAGAACCGATGATTGGAGACGTAATGTTAAAGATCCCCGCTTAATCGAATACCCCGTTTAATCGAATGTTTCTTGGAACCGACAGTATTCGTTTACGCGGGGCCGGCAGTATATGTGATGGAAATCTTATGAAGTTTCCGAAAGGTTTTGAGAACTTATTGCTAAAAACCATTTTTCTTCAACTTCTGAGAAAACTTTGTAAAACTTTAACTACAGTTCAATTTTTGTAACTTGACAAGAGCAATAAAGAGCATTATAGTATACAACTGCAAACAGCCAACATTATAATAACTAGCTGCCAGGGCAGCTAGATTAGCTTCCTGAGGCATGTTGATGCATAATGTCCCCCCCCCTAACTTTTACCTCATTCTGATGAAATATTATTTGCTATAATTTAATGTTCATAAGATTTTAAGACATACCACGCACGGGACCCGCTAATGCCCCAAGCAGCTAGCTGCGTGGCCCGGCGGTTTCGCGCCTTTAAAGTACTTCTTACGAAAAAAAAAAGTACGAAAAAAAATTCTTAAAATTGCTTTTGACTCGTTATGACTCCAATTACTGCATAAACTGCGTGTGTGTATGTGATCCCTTACAAAAAAAAAATAAATAAATAAATAAATAGCATATTTTTTAAATAAACAAAAATTTTATGAGTCTTCATTAAAGTGACAAGCACGATTGTCGTAATTTATTCAATGACAACCGGTGACAGGTTATTAAGCTGAAAGTTCGATGAAAGGAAATTAGATGAGAGTGACAGAAACCATATTTGTTCTAAGTCTCAAGAGCGATCAAGCACTCAGTTAATTAAATGTAGTTTTCATTACTTTTTAGTGAACTCTGTAAAATTGATCTCTGAGTCATTTAAGTCAATTTTGTATCACATTAATTAAAACTGTCCACGAGCGCCTGAGAGCTACATGGCGCAGACAGCACCGTTGAACTTTTAAGGAAGGATTCCTTTTACAGCGGTTTTATCTCATTGGATGGTTTGGGCTGGGGTCTGTGTAACAAGGGTTATTGGCACGCCAGTGCTCACTACAGTTGGTGACATTAATTTTTTAAGAGACTTATTCCCTTAGGACAAAAATCATTCCACTATTTCCCTGAAAGGACCATCATTTCCGAAATTTATTTTTCTGATCTTCTAGGTTATGTGGGTAGGATTTCTCCTATATACATGTAACTAAACACCACTCACCTTCTTGTAGTTCAATAGCAGTCTTTGTTTCATTCATTTAATCCATCAGGAAAAGTCACTGTTAAATCTGGTGCGAAACATCTGCAACTCTGTGCATCGTAAGATAAATGTGTCCATAACATTCATGATATAAAGCAGAGTAACCGCCCCTAAACAAAAGGGCTAAGGCAGAAACATGCAATACACCACCAACTCGGCTATTTCGATCCATGGAATGCAGTTTTGAGCTTATTATGCTCTCATCAGCATGGAATACGAAAGTAGTCGAGTTGGAGGCAAAAATCCTCTTATAAAGCAAAGAGAGCGAGCCGAGTTGGCGGTGTATTGCACATAACATTCATGCTTTAGATACCTGGAATATTTAATACGCTTTTTCAAAGGTTTATACTGTGCCGAAAATCCTGTATAACTCTGAATCAATATCAAATTGATTAAATATATAAAAAAAACCTTAGTTAAAGACTTAGGGTAGTTTATTATAGTTTAAAGAAATTGAACGGTTTAAAGTTGAACGAAAAAATGTTTAAACCGAGAAGTCAAATACGGGAATGAGGTGTCCTCGACGAGGTTTTTTGGAGGGAAAAAAAATTGTTCAAATCGGACCGTTCACTTAAAATTTATTAGGGGTAGGGGGGAGGGGAGGTTCTTTGAATAATTTAAGTTGAACGAAAAATTGCTAATTTTTACTTCCTTTTACGTAGTAAAGGAAGTATTGTGATCGCGAAAAAAAAAAAAAAAATCACTCAAATTTGAGTCTAAATTTTGATTTTGCTCACCCCCGAATGAATGTTCAGTAGTTTTTTCGACTTGTCAGCACGTGCATATGTACCTACCAACATATAAGCAGCCGAAAAATCCTTTTCAACCACCCTCGAGTTAATTACGACGAGTTTTCTCGTGACGTCTGTATATACGTATGTGCGGATATGCGTATGTATGTGTGTATGTGTGTCGCATAACTCAAAAACTATACGCCGTAGAAGCTTCTAGATTGGTATGTCGGCTCTGAGGATGGTCTAGTTGTGCACCTCCCCTTGTGGTTGCATTCGAATGTTCCCAAGGGGGTGTTTTACCCCTTTTTTGGGGTAAATTAGTGTTAATTTCAATGCAGACTCAAGCGATATGAATTGGCGCGACCACTTGGCGATATGTCGCCAAGCTTTTGGTCGCCAAGTGTTTGAAGCCAACTTAGCGATATATCGCCAAGTTGGCGACAAATTTGGCAAAAAATTATTTTTTGAATTTGGGTTCAACTTGGTGCTATTTGGCGATATTTTGCAAAAAATTCACTGAACGATATTAAAATCAGCAATATTTAGAAAATTAACCATTGTAAAATATTTTTTGCATTGTTTCGTGGCAGATTAGGGGAGTAAATATTTGAATTGTTACCTTGCTCACTCCAAGCACTTTTTTTAACACTTAAGGCAACTACTAAGAAATTTACACGTAAAAGGAAGTAGTGTGGGGTCCATACCAGATTTTTTTATTGGACTTTGAGTTGTTTTTAAGATGCATTTAGCCATTTTTAATGCTTTTTTTTGTCTTTTTATTTTCCTGGGAAAGTAGACTAAAAAACTACACATTTTATTAGGTTGATGCAGATGACGTTGGAATTATTACTGAGCATAAAGTGATAATGATTCTCTCTTAGCCAATGTTAAATAGTCGCCGCCTTTAAGTGCTTCCATTTTATATTTTCAACCTTCATATTTTTTGCTGGTTTACCAAAATGGATCTTCATCGATGCTATTAGTTCATTCAACACTACTTCATACACAAAACAAAATGGCTGCCTACTGACTTTTAATAAATTTCACAGATGTAATTGTTTTGTATTTCGTTTTATAATTTTCAGTCAGATTTAATTGTAAAATATCTCGTAATGTATTTAGTTACAAGAAAAAAAATCATACTGAAATTTTGCATACTTTATCAAGTACGACTTGGCTGATGTTTGCTGCATTGAAACTTTAACCTGAAAATCAATTCAGAAAGCATGACATGTAAAAGTGCATCACGTGCCTTCTAGTAATTATCTTGATTATTGGTAGCTGTTTTTATTTATTTGCTTATTTATTTACTATTTTTTCGAGTGGAGATTTACAGCTGAAATGTAACTCACCAATTTTGGCCCAAGGGAGAATGTTTGATCAGGTGAACAACAAAGGATGGGCCCCCTCGGACGCCGGAATAAAACTTTGTATTGTTACCATGCTCTGCAAAATAAATACTTTTATGATCATACCGTGTAGTTTTGAGTCCGTTTTTCAACGCAGGTGTTCTAACCTAGACTAAGTGTTATCGCGTGGTGCATGAAAGAAAAAAAAAAGCAAAAAACAATCGAAAAAAGTGTAAGAAGTTAAAAAAAAAAAAAAAAAAAAAAACCTTTAAAATCATGAGTGAAAGACATTTTAAAAAGACAAGAGAAGTGAGACATTTTGTAAAATATTAACATTTTTATGATTAAATTCTTATTATTCTTAGTTTCCCTCGTTATTATTCCTACAGAAGTCGCCACCGAACGTGAGCTATTTCCACTATAATAATTAGATTTACGTTACAGTCTTTGTTTAAGCCAGGGTTCGCACTTACCCCTTCTTAAATGTAAGATGAGACATGTGCGTCCAATAGCGTTGTTGTAAGTGCATACCCCTGTGATTTTCTTTTAATTCTATTTGTATGGTTGATCGTTAGGTGACCTGAGTGAACAATTCGTTTTTTTTTTTTTTTTTGAATAAATACGGTTTTAAAATATTTTTCTTATTAGAATCAGCAGCAGTAAGAAAAAACACAAAATAAAGAGCAAAAAAAAAAAAAAAGAAGAAAATAATTGATCATGATATGATACTTGTACTTTTTTTTCTTGTACATTGAAATAGTTTTTCACAAGGTGTTCTTAATTTTCTTAAATATAATTTATTCATTACTCCACCTTCGTTTTTTGAATCAGTTGGTTCCTTACTTAGTGTTTCACTTAATTTCATTGCTTCATTTGTCATTCTGGTTTAAATTAAGTATAGCTTATGATCGCTATTTTCAACGAAAAATTTACTAACTGATATCTAAAAGCCAGTATATTTCAGAGGTAATGAATAAAATTGAAATCTTATGCCGCATTCAATGTAAATATAAATACTTGATGCAAATGACATAGGATTTATAATCGGCTTATAAAAGAGTTATAAGCAAAATTAAAGGTGAATTACGAGAGTCGGATTTTCCGCGTAATGGTACACACTTGCCTCATCATAATGGTACGCACTTGCTCCGCATAATAGTAAGCATATGCCTCATGATAGTGGTACGCACTTGCCCCATCAAAATGGTACGCACTTACCCCCACCTTACTTTAAGGAAAGGGAAAGTGCGTACCGTCATATAAACAAACTTTAGTTAGAGTATTTGATCAAAATACCCCATGTATGTTATTAGTAGCTATTACTCAAAAGAAACAACTTGCATTTCTTGACTTCAATTGCTTGGTATGACTACAAGAGAAACTGAAACAAAACCTTCTTAATCTTTACTTTAGAGTTTTTTTGAAGACATTTAAGTTGTCTCTGATTGTGTTTCGTCTATTGAATCCAGGCCTGAATTCTACCTATTGAAATTATCATTAGACAGTTATCTAACATAGTCGATGTGTTGCAGAAGCCATTTCAGGACAGTGTTCATATAATTCCCAGTGGACGCATTTACCCCGTGGACGCACTTACCAGAACTCACCCTACGTTAAATTATAATCTCATAAAGATTTTATATCTTGTTAAAAAGGTAAGAAATGATTGGAACAATACCGAATTGCGATAGCATTTCTTTTAAATAGCTATAAATAAAAATTCTAAGTTAGCACATTTTCATTATGAAAGCACAAACTGCAGCAGTAGAATTTTTTTAATGACTTTTTTTCCAATAACTAGACTAACTGAAAGTTCAAAACAATGTAAATCGTCATGAGTTGTGTAGTAATACCATAAAGAAATAAATATTTTAAAATACCAATAAGCTTCAGACAGCTTCATATTTTGACTTAAATTGGACCCTAGATTTTTATAGCAGCGGATTATTCGATCTTTGGAAGATCTCCATCAAAATTTTATAGATTGAAAAGTTATAGGATTAAATCTTACATTTTTGAACAACATAATTAAATTGAAACAAATTGTTACTTGCATTTCGGAAAAGTGAGAGTTGAATGCTATTTACATTTCTTATAGTTACAAAGCAAAGACTCAACGTGAACCAAAATGCAATAAGACTCAACTTGAAGGGAGAGAGAGAGAGAGAGAGAGGCGGAGAAGTGAGGAAAGAAAGAAAGAAATCGCTGCGCCAAGATGTTTCTTTCCAATGTATCTACATTTTTATTCCTTATCATTCTCAAATGTAGTGTAGTGTAGTCAATACCCAGGTTTCCGAATCCCTTCTGCCACACGGCATTTTTATCAGAACCATTATTACTTGAGAATTTAATCACCTAGACTTATTACTTTGCGTTAGGAATATTAATTTAACCGAAAGTATTTATGCCAGACTAATACTCATGAGATTTTTTACTTGCCGCATAATTAGGGCGTGCACAGAAGTTTTGAGGCTTTTCTAAAATTTTTTTATTGCCGCCCCCATACATATACTTCTCCCTTGCATAAAAAACGCTTCCTCTTGAATTTTTTTCAAAACTAAAGCCAAAATTAGCCTTTTTTATATTTTTTTTATAAAGTAACGTTAGGAGGACACGGGCTCCTCAAAAGATTTTCTGAAAATGAAGTTTTAAAAACAGAAAGTGGGGGCTTAAAATGCTTTGTTTCATAAGCTATTATTATACTTGCTCTGCCGTTGGTGAGTGGGAGAGGTTTTTTAATCGACATGAAAACGAATAATAGTATTTATGGAATGAATTTTGTCAATGAAGTTAACAAATTAATTTCAGGTCTGAACCCTTTTGTCACATGTTTTTTTTTAATCAAAACCATAAGGATCAAGCATAAACATGAATTTTGAGCTTTTAAAAATGTTCAAACAACGTAGGTTTGCTGAGATTTCCTTCAAACAAGTCATCAGTTTAAAAGCGTTTTAAAAAGCCTTTTTTTTTCACCTTCATTCATATTCATTTTGGAGCGGGACCCTTGCCCAGCTGTAGGATAATAGTTCTCTGTTTAATTAAAATTAACGAAACGCCTCAGGGAGAAAAACTTTCTAAACATGAGTAAATAAAAAAGACATGTTTTCTGGTCGACATGTGCTGCCTGTCCTGTAGATGAAATACAACTCAGCTGGATGACAATGGCGGGAAAGCTGCGCAAATACCAGCCTTGTACTTAAAAATGATGTTGTTATTAGTAACTTTTTTTTTTGTCGTCCACATCGCTCTAATAAAGTAGGGAAGCAAAAAGAGGGATCGAACAACAGTGGTCTGTCACACTTCGGCGTGCGCATGAGTGCTTTTCATGCTGCCGCTGCGAATATCATTTGTTTTCTCCGTCATCGAAACCTATTATTAACTTTCTAACTTAGCGATGCGTGGTTTGCGGATACTAGTCGCTGTTTATACAACGCAGAAACTAATTTCCGTTCTGTATGTTGATGTTTTGGAAATGCATACATTTTTGCTAGCTGCGAGGTATGGTAGAATCTAATTTGTCATCACAAAAAAAAAAAACGAAAAAAAAAGATTATACAAAGCGTTTTTTTTTTAAATCGATATATTACCGGCAAAGTTTGAAGTCCGGCATTCTATAGATGCCGGATGCCTAGGTATTGCATATAATGCCTAAAACGAGCCGACAACGATTCCTATTTCACACATTTCCTAGGCGTGCTAGAAAAATGCCAAACGAGAAACCTTTATTTTAATATAAAAATATTGATGAAGTAGGTAAAATTTCATAGCTTTTTTTGACAATCAAATGCCAACTGTAGTAAAGACAACTAGTTGAAACTGCGAAAAAAGTGAATGAAAAAAAAAGAAAGATTGTGCCACAATTTTTTATGAAATTTGATGACTTCCTAACTACGGGATTAGCTTCATTCTTTGAAAGAATGAGTTTACCCGATTCACCCATTGATGTAGAATTGTACAGACACCACTGTAGTAAAAAAGACCGCTCAAAACATCTTTTAAAAATTTTAGTAACAAAGTAACTTGTAAACTGAGCTTTTGCAAAACAGCAATAAAAATTTTAAGCTTTCAATTTTTCTCAACCTCAAAACATACTCCAATTCGGCCTAGTTTTGGTTTGGTAATTTACTTAGCTTAGTGGAACAAGGACAGCGTTGTGGAGGTAAACATTTTTAACTATTAGTTTCTTCATGTCATTTTGGACCACCCCAATGTGTAACTGCAGTAGGTATATAAGTGTTTAAAAAAAACTACGAAATCACACTTAGGGAAATTAAAATAAAAGTGAAATGTAATTTGTTGCACTTTCTTCAGTAAGAGGGAACAGAAATAAGACGCGTTAAGTGGAAGCAGCGAAACGCTTTTTTTTTTTTTGAATTAGCGAACATTGCGGGAATCCACATTAACCTGTAAAAAATGAATGATTATTGCCGTCTAGTTTTGGTATGCATTCCAATGGTAGAGCAAAGGGATTTTTTTCAAATATGCTTCTATGTGTGTGTGTGTGTGTTTTTGTGTGTTTAAAGAAATAACTTAAATTTTCCACATCGTCGTGCAAAAATAAATTAAATAGTTAATGGCATCGTTAAGTTAGTCCTATTTCTTTTTTTGAGAGAGGTCCGGGCCCCTTAAAATCCGCTACTGCTAATAGAATAATGTAAGATTGACTCCGTTAAAGTTATCTAACAATTTAGAAGCAATGCACATTTTTTATTTCGATAAAGTCAAATTCTGATAACAGTTTTTGTTTTTTGTATCACATTTGAAAGCATCTTCCTTTCTGTAGCGCTGTCCACAGTGTGTCAATTTGACTTTTAAAAAGATCTGCCAGTCTGGATATTTCCGAACAGAAAATAAATTGCTATTGTCTCACTATTCTCTTTCGCTCACTGTCACTATATAACCATTCCTTCCCTAGTTAGTTACCACAAATCTTCGTTTACAAATTCTATTTCTTCATCGCTGTCATTATTTTCAGTTATGTTAGCGATAGGCGTATTATTGCAAGATTGTTTATAAAAATAAAAATACTCGTACAATTTGTTATTTCCCAAAGATTTAAGTAATTTCAAAACTTTTTTTTTCCTTGTTTTATATTCCTGGGATTTGAAGTTGCTGCAGTTTCTCATCTAAATTGTAATATCCTATGCAACAAAATAATTTATAGACGTCTTGTGATTCTGCGAAGTAAACATATAGGGAGTTTTTACGTATTCAGAAACTTTTCTGTTGGTTCAAAGATTTACTACGTTTATTAAAATAATTTGTGTTACACTCCATTTCTAACATAGTTCAAAGTTCCTCTAAATAACAGGATAACTCACTTACCAGGGAATTATACGAATAGTGCAACAATGCAAAAAGTTGATATAGGTAGCAATCGAAATATCATATAGAAACTTAGACGCAAAAATTATTTGCCCTCGTCCCTTCATTATCGAGACATAAGGTCTTAAAGTCAGGCAAATTTCAAGAAAATTGGCAAATTTGAAGACTTGTCGAGAAATGGTGGTTACCACGAGATTTTACTGTCTGCATGTTGCAGGGTATCCTTCTGCAAAGTGTGGGAGAAATGTCTTCTTTTCCATAATAAAACTCGCTGAACTTGGTAACTTTTCTCAAAACTTGAAGAACTCATATCGCTGCTTGAAATGAACAGTGGCATGTTTGCAAAACACTACTTTTCACTAGAGCGTTTCAAAGTTTTTGCAGTAAAACGGTATTTTGAAGTAAAATGGTATTAAGGGTATACTTATGCTGAATCAACTTACAGAGACATAGATGTTCCTCCTCCAAGCAATTTCTTCAGAACTGACGCAATGGCGGCTGTGTCGTTGTTTACTAGTAGAAGCGCGCCTAAATAATAACTATGCACAACGACACTAACGATTGCTGCGTCATATTTTGAAACCAGAGATATGGCGATATTACCACAAGAAAGAGAAAAAAAAATTGAATTTTTTGATGTAATAAAAAAAAATCGATTGTTGCAGATATGCCACTGTTTATTTCAAGCAGCGATATCTCGATAGCTGGTCTGGGCCACAAAGGCAAATAATTTATGCGTCCAAATCATGTTTTATTGTGCTACTTTTGATTGCTACTAATTTAATTTTTCTTCAATGTTAGACTATCGCGTAGTTTCCTGTTTAGCAGGATAACTAATTCATTTTAAATTGTTTTTACATTATTTCTCTATTTTGGTTAATTACAGAATACTTTAAGAGTTTAACTTCAGCTTTAAGGCAGAGATTCAAGTGAAACAGGCCATCGCAAATTACAATCGCTACTGGAAATAATTACATTAGAACGTTTCTTGATAAAAACATCGTGACGTCAGCGTGACGTTTGCCTATGAAAAACGAGCTAGATAAAACGTCACAGCCTACTTGGCGAATAAGAGGAGATCGCTGAGTGCTTGTGAGCTCTTATTGGCTCCACCCGTAGTGACGTCATGCCAAGTTAAGTTGATGATAATGTAATTCACTTCCCGTAGCGATTGCAATTCGAAGCGATCGCAGTGCTGTTTCACTTGAATCCCTGCCTAAGTCACTACACCAAATAATACAATTGCAATATAAGTGACTCAGATAAAAATAGAGGAATTGTGCGTCAATATTGCCCCGAATAACTTTACTCATGGTATTTTTAAAGTGTTACTTTTAAAAATCAGTTGAATATACTAACGTTTCCTTATCAAAATCTGTATAAAACGAGAACTCTCAAGTATTTGTAGACTTTACTTTCATTAATATGATGATTTGTAATTTCTTTTAATATTGAGCGTACGATAAGGTCAGAAACATTTTTAACGAACTGTAAACAGATGGCAGTCACGCAATACCAATCATCCGGCTCGTTAACAAAATGAAGGGCGAAAATCAAGGGATTTTTTATGCCATTATCCCTAGTTTTACACAATACAACATTTCCGAGTTAACAGAAATTGTTCTACGTAGTTCATATCGTGCTCAAAAGTGCTCAATCCAGCGGCACAAATGGGACAATTTTGACTCATGCATTTTTACTTTGTTCCCGGACTTTCAAACTTTCACTTTTACTTATGATACATTGGAGGTATTATGTGTGAGCTTGCCAGTCGTCCCCGTTTGAACGGGACAGACCCGGTTTTCAGACGAAGGCCGGTTTACTTTACGTCCCGGTAAAGGATATGACCAAAATAGTCAAAAATAAGTAAATGTCAAGGATTATTTAAGATCATTATTTTGACATTTGTAATACTAACATGCAATTTTAATATTGGATCAGCTTGGGAAGATTTTTACAAGATGAGAACCAAACAATTTTCTAAAAAAAGTCCAAAGTGATGAAAAATATTCGTAAATATTGTTCTTTTTTCCCCCCTCATTCAAAGTGTTTCTTCTTACTGAATTAACTTACCAATATTGACAAGTAAGAAATAAAATATTTTAATATACTTGTATGCTGGTATCACTTATTATTATCTGATTTTGGTTTATAATTAGAAATGATTTATTCAAATCTTTTAAAATAAACTAACCACTAAAACGCTCTAAAAACCAGTTAATGTATTTACACAAGGTATTATTAAAAAAAGTTTAAAGGGAAGGGTCCCACTAACCATCTTATATAATAGGTGGGTCTTCCATAATTGTGTTAAAATGAAAAGCAACTTTAATGAAGAAATTTGTACAATGAAATACAAGGTCCACAAAAACTACAACGCTGGTAACTATGCATTTGTGAAATTTGCATCAAAGAAAATCATGAAGTATTGCGTAGCTCTAATTTAGGAAGTTGATAAGAAAGTCGCAAAAGAAAAAAATGTTGCTAAATTTGGCAAGAGAGTAGAAAAAAACTACTTTTTATGTGGCTGATACAAATGACATTGGAATTACTACAGAGGATGTTTTAAAGGGATACAAAAACTGTAATTAAAACTGTCTTATTTATTTATTTATTCATTGTTCTTAATAGTTTTTAAAGATTTTTTAAAAGTTAATGAAATTATTTTGATTGTTCTTCAAAATACATACGCAATTTCTTAAACAAAAATGTCTACGAAAAGAAATGGCACATTTTATTAAAAAAAAAAAAAAGCAAAATATATCGTTGCACAATTAAAAAAAAGATAAAGAAGAGAGAGACAAATGAATATAGAAGAAGGAGCGCAGAAGAAAGACGAAAAACGTTAGTGATCAAAATTCTAGTCATTTTCCAGCAGTATTGATAATTTCTTGTGAGTCAATTTATTTTCCAAAATAGTTCGGAAGAAATATTTAAAAAATATGAAAATCCTTTAAAAACTCTGTATAGAATACAGCAATTATAAGACTTTATTATTTAAAAAAAGGTATTTCCTTAACCTTAAAAAGAATAAAAATACGTTTACGTAATAATTCTTTTTAAAGACTTAACAGAGACTAAAGAAGCAAAGTCTTATCTTGGTCGTTTTTTTTTTCTTTCTTTCTTTTCTTCAAATCCTATCGATTCGTGATAATAGTTATCAATTGAACAGATGTCTCCGTAAGAAATATGAAGGTAATTGTGTATTATGTTATAAAAGACAATGCAGTTTATTAAATGAAGGTAACTGCATCGCAGCTTTGATTTACGACATGGAGTGACGTAGAAGTCTTTTAACTTCATCCATCACGAAGTCTTAAGATGGTGATTGCTTCCAACCGCTGCCCGCATAAAAGTTTCCAGCTGTTACTAAGACATTCGACTGGAAAAGGAACTCTTTTTTCCTGGAGTTATTACACGGGGCTAAGAAACATGATTGGAAATTGTAGGATTTGGCAATTTTTAAAATTGCGGTTTAAAAGAGGTAAGAAAGAGAAATAACAAATGTCAAAAAAAAAAAAAAAAAAATGGGCTGGACTTATTCTTGTCTTCATGGTAATCTAAAAATCAAAGAAGCATCATTTTTGGTCCAGTGTGGAAAAATAACAGTTCGTCATCGCCCCCCCCTCAAAAAAAAACCCATACAGACCGTATCTCTATTACTCAGGTACAAATGGTACGAAGACAAGAAAGTTAAAAAGTAGCCACCGCCGTTCAGGGTAGTGAAGAAGATACTGTGGAGAGAGTTATAAGTATTTTTACTAGTTAAGCTCTTCGGAGAAAGTGTCATTACATACGTCAGTGAACTACAAAAGTTTTGGATGATGACGGTTTTGTACAGGTTATGTACTTCTATAAGTACTCAATGATTTTTGAACTGTGTACAAATTGGATTGCAGATATTGAGTTCATTGAAATAAAAATAAAAAAAAATACCCACATACCGTCTATTTTGCGAAAGAGTGATCGAATATTATAAAAATTTCCACAAGCAATAAACGTTTTTGAAAAATAATTTAATGTAAAAAAGGGTGTTTACATTGAAAATAATCGTTTTTATTTCCTATAGTGCTTGGATAATCTTTTAACAAGCAATAATTTATACTTTATTATACCTTGTGTAATCTAAGTTACCAAGTAGTAATTAAATTACAGAAACTTTATTGATTATCATATAATCTATTAAAGAATTTATGTGCCCAATGACTGTCGTAACAGTAATTAGTAATCATTTTTAGAATTGAATTCACATTTTTAACATAGTGCCTGAGTTTAGTGCTTATTTGCATTTTGGCAACATACGCTAATCAGTTTTAATTTCGCCCCTCTACCTTTAAGTTATTCAAATGAGTTTCCAATTTTAACTTAATTAAGGACACCACTCTTACTCATGAATTATGAGTTTTTCTTTTTTTTTATACCTAGCTTTTATGAATATGAGACCTTAACATTTAGTCCAGTAACAGAGGTTACAAATTCTCGCACTTATGCATTTTCTAACATGTTTGTTGTTTAAACTACTAAATATTAAGCTTTGCAGAGCTTAATGTTTAGAAAATAGGTAACAGAGCATGCTGTTACCTATTTCTTAAAGTTGAAACCTTATAAGCTAATATAAAGTAATAATTAGGATAAAAAATGATACAAGAAAAATTTGAAATCTGGAAGTAAACTCGGAATGAACCCAGCGTAAGTAAAACGAATGGTAATTTCTTGTTACCGGAATTGGTTTGTTGTTCTGTCTCGCCATTTAGCTGTATACGCGAGATATTATTTAGAATTTATGTAATAGCTTCGAAATTTGCATAGATGTAAGACATTAGGAGCTGGAAAATATTGTCAGATATTTGCATAAGTATGAAGAATTTCGAAAAGAAAACGAAAAGAAAAAGAAGAAATTGACAAGATCAAATTTAATTAAATTCATCGTAATTTTCAAACCAAGGGGGTTAATAAACAGTGAACATAAACCTATTCTGATCAAGAGGAAATTGTTGAAGATGGTGATAAAATTGGAAAACAATTGTTTCTTGAAGATAAATTTTAACACTCTATAAATGAACCAAAGGGAAAAAAAACTACACATAACTCAAAATAAACACAAAAAGAAACCAAAACTATCGCGCAAGCCCACAAACTATTATATAAAGGACTCCGAGACAAACAAGAGGAGGTGTATCAAGTATTAAAAGTACCAATGACCAGAGTGAATTCAGAAAAAGTATTTTCAACTGAAAGGAAATTTGTACACTACATTGAGTTCCAGGCTTAGTAACAATTCCCACACTAAGAAATGAATGTTGTTTTTACAGTATAATACAGCTAATTTTATGATTTCGTAATTTTACAGTAATAAGCTAAAGTTGCTAATTTTACACTACTAAACTGTAAAACTGCTAATTTTACAGTTTATTACCGTACATTTTGCAGTTTTATTCTGGAATCTCTGCTGCTAGTATTATACTGTTATTTTTACAGTATAATACAGCTAAATTTTACGGCAATAAACTATAAAATTGCTAACTTTACAGTAAGAAACTAAAATTGCTAGTTTTACAGTTTATTGGAACCTCAGCTGCCAGTATTATACTGTGAAAACAACAGTTCATTTTTTGCAGTGCAGTAGGTCTATTATTCTGCTTACTATTAGTGATTTTTCATTATAACACTTACACTGTTAAAACAAGGTACTTAGAAATGAGGCAAAACGTCTTATTTTCAAGAACATCACTGACCCAAAATGGCTCCAGAACCAATTGTCTTGGAATTAGAAACCAGGGTGTCTTGTTTTTGAAACACACAGTGTTCTCAAAAGTAATACCCATGTTCTTGTTTTTGAGACGGAAATATGTTTGAATATAACACGAAATGTACTCATATACGAGACAATCCTATTCTTAATTTTTGAGACGGCTGCACTCTTGGAAATGATACACTCGTGTGTTTATTTCCGAGTCATCACGGAATTTAAAAAATAAGCATATAGCGTCTTGTTTATGAGTCGGTCCTCTCTTCAGAAACGAGACATTTTTGTTTATTTTGCTATTTGAATAATAATTTTACTATTTTTCAGATGCAGATTAAAATTACTAGTGGCCGCGCCGCCGCTTAAAAGAATCACATTTGCTCTGAGCAGTTTTGGTACAGTAAAGCTGGACTTCTATTTCTGACAATTTAATTCATTAAAGCGGCTGATTCAGTTTTCCAGAGCCCACTGTATTATTTTTTCTGATGAATTTTAGGAACTTATTTTTTTTTTCAAAATCAGTTTAATGCATGTTTTGACTTTTTTTTTCTCTTTCATTTTGTGTGTCCAGAATCACATGTCTGATTATCAAAAGCGATACATGCATGAAAACTTAAAAAAAAAAAGGTTCCTTAATTCATCGGAACAGTAATACAGTGGGTGCCGGTTAATTGAATCAGCTGCTTTAATGAATCAAATCGAATAAGGTCCAGCTTTATTATATCAAAACTGTCAAAAAACAGACGTGATTAGCCACTGTAGTAATTTTAAACTACATCCGAAAATTAGTGAAAGTATTATTCAAATTTAATAGTTTATTTCATAAACCCGTCAAATGCACTTTTTAGAAGTTAAACAGCTGAACTAACTACAAAAAACTTTTCAGTTTTAAAATTACAAAAGGTTTATCGTTGAAAAAATTGAAAGTGTTTCCTACTGTATTGCGAAAACAAATACCGTTGGACACAAAAATTATATTTTTTTTTGCAAAAAAATGTTAAAAATTTTGCACTCAACAAGTTTTTTTTTGAAGAAAATTTTTTTTAAAGAAAAGCTGTTTACATCACTTATGAAAACGAAACAAGATAAACACGGAATTTACTGAACCTGTCAAGAGATTTCATTTGAGGGGTTTCTGCAATAGAGAGATTTCAAGACAAAATATAACCCATTAAAAGGTTTTATATTTGACATGTTTTTGCATCAGACAGTGTGCCTAAAATTGGCAATTCATAACCTGTAATATCTTTGAAAATATATTTTGAAAATATATTTTTTGCATAACATTTGCGCCAAAACCTTTGATAAACTTCATTAAAAAAATCCTAAGTTTTAAAGGTCTGTCAAAATTTTCCAAAAAATGAATAAATTGTTACTTTAAAACACAAATGACTAATCCTGACACCTAAAACGTTTTAAAACATTTTTATTTTTCACACTAGCATGTTTGAGAAATATATAAACAATATATTTCACAGAAATGTCTGAGAACTTTTTCTGTGCTTTTTTACTGATTGCAACAAAAATTATTTCTGTTCTTCATTTTTTTATTGTTCTATTAAAATTGTGAATTAATGTTCATTTGCAGGGACCACAACACTTATCATTAAACATCATTTCAAATGTAAAAAATATAGTTTTTAAAAACATGAAACTTTTTAGTCATATATCACTTAATTGCATTAAAGTTAAAATATAAGTGAAAGCTTACTTGTAGGAACAATCCATTAAAACAAAACTTACCTGTATTATGTATTCCTTGTAACATATACACAAAAAGAAACTATTGCAAATAAAAAATATTTATTTACAAAGTTTAACTTTTACATTTTTTCTTCTTACATTTCATCGTTAGCTCAGTCATTTTTTTCCTATTTTTTTCCAAGTTTAGCTCGTGTCTGATTGGGCTGACGGTGAATAGGCATCAATTTCTCCTAATGGAGAAGACCCTGGGTTTGAAGGTGGGTGCGTTGGAGGAGAACTTTTTCTTCTCCTTTTTCTTCTAATATGCAATTTGTACACATTTTTATCCACAGATAATTTTTTTATATTCTTGTCAGAATATTTTTGCACGGAAGGGGAAGATCGGCGGTTTGGCGCAGGAAAACACGAAAACAACACTTTTGTATCACTTTTGCAGCGCTGTGGTCCCTACAGATACAGATAGAAAGATACTTATCGAGCCGGAGCGAAGCTCCTTTACTCGTGTCTGATTGGGCTGACGGTGAATAGGCATCAATTTCTCCTAATGGAGAAGACCCTGGGTTTGAAGGTGGGTGCGTTGGAGGAGAACTTAGGAGTGGTCCGTGTGGGAGCTTTTTCCTCGTCGGTCTCCATAGGTTCCTTCTGCTTAGGCGGGGGCAGGCTGGGGTCCTGCGACTGATGGCTGGCTGTAACCGCAGGCTGGGGTGCTGGGGTCACTATTTCAGCAGTTGGAGCGGGCTCCTTCGTGGTTGGGTTGTTCTTGGGTTGGGAACTCTTTGTAGGTCTGCTTCCTGCAATTCCTTGGGGCTTTGGTCGGCTGGGGCAGTCCCTCGATGAGGAAAAGTGCTCTCCTTTGCAGTTGGCACAGCATGGCTTGGCATCCTTGTCAGCGGGGCAGGATCTGCTATCGTGTTCGCCGGCGCATCTGAAGCATGCTGGAGGGAGGGTGCAGTTGTAAGCCTTGTGGGAAAATCTTTGACATCTAGCATTGGACGATTGGTATCTCCTTTATCCTGGGATGCTCCATCTTCACTCTAAACGCAGAGATTGTACGGATCTTGAAAATTTCCATGTTCTTAGGAGTCCTTGGCAGGAAGATCATGAAGAGGGGGAGGGGGGTGAAGTCCTGGGCTTTTCCTCGGGTGAACTGAATGATGTTGGAACTAGAGAATCCTAACTCCAGAAGTTCGCTCTCGATGTCCTCTGTCAGGAAGTCGGTCGGGAGACCTCGGATAACCACTTTTATTGGCCTTTCCTCGCAAGTAATGCCCTGCAAAGGAAATACAATGAGAAGAACCAAGTTTTGATTTAATGCATATTCAAAGAAGGATAGGATTCACACTAAACTGTTAAAATAAACACTATTTTCTCTCCACCCCTTCATATATTAGGTTAGTGCGTATGAAATGTCAGATTCTTAAGTGATTGTATAAAACTGCATATCTTTCTTCAAAAGCTGTTTATTCAATCAAAGTATGCTCCATTCGCTTCAATACACTTCTCCCAACGAGATTTTAAAGCGTAGATGCCTGTCTTAAAAAAAATTTTGGTCTTTAGAATTAATAAACTCTGATATCGAGTTTTTTAGACTGTCTTCATTTTCATAGTGTTTGCCCCTTAAAAACAGCTCTAAATGCTTGAAAAAATGAAAATCGGTCGGCGAGAGATCCGGTGAATATGGTGGATGCTGCAAAACTTCATATTCCAGTTCGTTCAATTTCGCAATTGTTTTGTGTGTCGGCAGAATTCATATCGGCAATAAACTCAAAAGAAATAACAAAAGGGAAGACCTTCGAGAAAACTTATTTTGCTGAAATGAGTCTCTGGCAATGGAAAATACGACTATGAATGAGGTTATGCCTAAGACAAAAGTATAACGAAAACAGGGAGACAAACGTCCGCATGTAAAGAGAATCCGACATTTTATACGCACCAACCTAATAATATCACAACCAGGGTCTCTTTGCCAGGTTCTTCAGAACTTTAAGATTTTCTTACTTTATATACTCCCAGAATTTTTACAAGATGAACATATAAAAATCTAAACTATATAATAATTTGAGACTGTAGCAAAAATCAAATTAATTTTGAAAAACAAGTTAAGGCAGGAGTTTCCCCCTTAGTGACTACAGCAAGATGCCATGGAGTGGCCACGGTTTCAATCTATTCATGTAGAGATTAGACCAGGGGGAAAATTCTTGACCTGGAAAAGTTCAGGAACCCCTAGACTAATTGTACAAAAGCTGATAAACATGCAATAAACAAATTATTTAATCAAATCAAAACAATAACAACCAACTTTCCTACTGCACAGGCACATTGGGTTTTGACCTGCCAAAAAGAAGGCTCAACATTTTAAATTATTTTAAAAGTTTAATTGAAAAATACATAAATTACTGATCACCTATGGAAAGTTCTTCACAAATCAATCAATCTTTTTTCGTTAAATTTGCCACAAAAATCCTGCATTCATAAAAAAAATTTACAAACAAACTAATTTTAAAGAATGTTTTGCAAAGGACTTCAACAATGTTTCATTTGCCAGTTTTGAATGGATTGTTACATGAAAAAAAAATTGTAACTTAATTATTAAAAATATAGTGAACCTAACTGTCTAAAATTTTTTTTTTAAATTAAAATATGATTTTTTTAATTTTTGAATTTTTTTCTTTGATGTATGAAATTTGTGACACCCATGCTGCATCGATGAATCCCTTAAAATTAAGCAATTTATACTGCAATTAAATTCAAAACTATGCAGTTCAAAAACATGAACACCATTACTTCTAATTACTTTGACACATAATTAAAGTCTAAAGCAAATTAAAAGAAAAAAATCATTAAATAAATTTTGATTAATTCTTGCAGTAGAATTTAATTTCTGTGCCACGCGAATTTAATATACTGCTTTGGTGAAGAATATTATAAATCCACTATTCAACCAAGGGCGGATCCGGCTTCGCGGAAAGGGGGGATCATGAGTCATCATTTGGCATAAACAGGGGATTTGGGCAACAAATTTTTCGTAACATTTGTCCCAAAACGCTGTGTTGGACTACTTTTGTTACCTTAATGGGGGGGGGGGGGAGGATAAGTAAGAAGGGTTGAAAATAAGTCTACATTAAGATAATAATGCCTACATGGTCGAATGGCGATTACGGCTCCTATCCCACGAATTGTCAGGCAAGTTAAAATTCTACACTGATCGGACAATGCTGTTGTTTCTTTGCTTTATTAAATTGATTTTCCCTGGCATTTTCCTGATTGGTAAAATTATCTGACTTCCGGGTTCTGCTGCCACCCTGTTTTAGAGACAGGGTAACTATACTTGGTGGACACTAGTGTAGTACCGAGTACACGGTAAATGCTCTTTACTCGGCCAATTTGACGAATACTTGTCTTCTGAAGAAGCAAAATTATAAATTCCTCTAAACTGGTAAAATGTCAGACTAATTTTTTAAAAGAAAGTTTTCACAAATCTAACTTTTTTTTCCCTTTGTAAACAGAAAACAAGCGTAAACTTTCTGCACCTTTAAATTAAATCCTTGAAAAAAATTCTTAGTTCCCTTTAATGGACGCTCATGATAAGTTGAGACAAGAGAAACATTTCTTAAAATAAAATTGAAAAAAAATATTTACATGTATACGAAATAAAAAAAGTAATAATTTCAAATCCAACACGAGATAATACGTACCTCTGTTCCGATGAAGCACTGGACTTGGGCTCTACTTCGAATGGGGTCCCAAAGAAGAGATTGCGTTGGGGAAATACAATTCAACTAAGTAGGAACAAAATAAAAAACAGTAAACAGGTGTGATTATGTGTTAATATAAAAACTTAAGATTCAAAAAGGGTAAACGTAATTTCCCTTTAAGTTTTAATATTGAACAGATCAATAAATTTTGCTGTTCTGTTTCCCTCCCTCTCTAACCATTCTTTCCTGAAGTAGGTACACCAGCAGGATGCAAAACCCATGTCTTCCATATAAGCAGACTTAGATAAAATGTAAAACTATCTGCAAACTTAAATAATTTCTTTAACATTTTCTGCAAAAAAAAGGGGGCTTCTGAATCCTAAAGTGCTACCACCAACAAAAATATCAAGTGGTATGAAGTGCAGGTTCTACCATGAGGTTGGTTGTCAATCCGTCATGATTAATGAATGTGTCAGTTTCGAAAATAACAAGCTACTGCCCCACAATGAACAAAATCAAGACACATTTCAGATAGAAAACTTCCTAAATTTATAACTTTTTTAACAAAATGCAAAAATTTTCTGCAAATTTCGAAAGTTTTCTGCGAACGGCGTTCACGAGTTCATCTGTGTATTATCTGGGTTTGCATATAAGCATGCTCATATTATTACAGTGGCGTATGCAAGGGTTTGGGGGTTTAAACCCTTAAGGTTTGAATTTACCGACAAATACTTTTTTCTTTTTGATATTAAATAAAGCAGCTACTATTCTTGTCAAACAATAGTATTTGCTTCTGAAAAACTCAACCCAGCAAATCTTGCGCATAAGAATAAAATAGCTTTCTTCTCAAAAATATTTCAACATCTAAATCATTCGAAAGAAACGCAAATACTGCAGCAAACATTCTATATTATAAAACCATTCAAATATAACACTTGAGAAGAAATCCTTTTATTTTAAACAATTTAAATCAACCGAGCTGTATTATCCATTCATCAAGCAAGAGGCACTTACAGGGTCCCAGGGACCGATTTACACACCTGGGTGTTTAGGCGCACTAACAAATGTGGTGCTCTCCCCCCCCCCCTTACCTCAAAAAAAAGATAAATAAACTCCCTTTTTGCTTACACACTTATATTTATGTGAAGGCTAAAATGTGAAATAATTTTTATAAATAATATAATACTTTGTAAAAAAATTTGGTGCCTTCTTTTGTTTGGGGGCCTGGGCCCGGCCCTGAATGCCTTTTTGTAAATCAGCCCCTTTGCACTCCCTAAAAAACAATGGAGCCGCCTCTGGGGTTCCTATTTTGTCCACTTTTTTAACCCCTTCCAGGCTCATTTTGTTTCGGGATTTTTTTATGCTTATTTTCATACATACATATCTTTTTAAACATAATAGCATCATTCGCATGCTAAAACACTGTATAGTGCTACCAATTTACTAGCAACAATAGTTTCTAAAAGCATCCGAAACCATAAAAGGGACATGTGAAATAATTCGGGAAAGACTGGTTGTGCAGTGTTAATTTTCACAGTGCCCGAGCTACTCGGGATGAGCCAGAATGGTACATTTCGCTCGCCCGAGTCCAGCTCGGGAAAAGCCGGGAAGAGGTTAAATAAAAAATCCAGGGTGGCGGAAGAAATTGGGCAAAAAAAAAATCCACTGACTTTTCAAATTCTGTTTGATTATACAAATATTAGTGATTTAATAGAATCAGTATACCACATGATAGTATTATTTATTAGCCCTTCAAGTCAATAATTTAATAGAAGTAGAACAATAAATTAACCCACATTATAAATGTTTTTTTAACTTGCATGCAACAATTTTAACAAAATGAAACAGATGGCTGAACATTGTTCATATTCAAAAAGAAAGCAATTTTCATCCTGGAAATAGCTTTCCAGGAAATCGAATCAAAAAGAAAACAAAATTTTCATCATTGGAAAAAAAATTAATAAATAAATACAATATAATAATGATCATTCAAAAATAAATACTGAATCTTTAGTTAGTTGAAAAAGATAACAGGTTCTAAGAAGGAATATTTAATGAATAATTGTAAACAGGCGTTTATAAAAACTGGGAGAAAATAAGCTATTTCCAAAGCGTGCATCCTTTTCTCAATTGCAATTCACGGTCTTTTTGCTCAATTCAGCTGGCATAGCGAAAACAATACATAGAAGTAAAACAAAGTCACTTTATAATAGCGCGAAAAAGATGCACTGGTAAAGAAAATTTTCAGAGAATCAAAATGCTACGAATGTGTTTTACTTTCGACTGTGCGAATAATCTACAGCCTTTAGCAATTTTTAACTAAATTTTGTTTCATTGGTATAGATAAAAAAAGTAAAGTTCTTTTAAAATATTAACCCGTCATCAAATTCAAACAATTCAGTCATTGTTCAAGATTATTTTAATAATATTATTGTAAAAAATTCACTCCGTCATTTATCATACAATTTTAAATAATGTTGATATACGTATTTTTACGTTTTCAGGAATTCAATTCATTTTTGTAGACGCATGACACTAGACTCGTCATTTCGAATTTTCCCTGGAGAAGGGGAAGGGGACAAAGGGTACTCAATGTAAATCTGAAAAAAAAAAAAAAGCTCTCGATGCATTGGCCAAGCTTAGTTTCCGCCAGTCTTCCTCCGTTTGTAGTGTCCTCGAGAAAGCTCAAACCTGTCCTTGTGTTGTGCCATACTTATTACAAAGACATGAAGTATCAAATGAAAATAAAAGCAGGGTAAAACAGAACTGTTCACAAAACTGAACATCAAAAACTTACCGTTCACTTTTCATATCCATTGTCCATGAAGATGAAATACTCGGCATGGCGTGCCATACTCGGCATGGCGGGATGGCGGGAAGTAGAAGGAAGGGTGTTGGCGTTTCTGTCTCCTCGCTCGGAGCGCATGCGTAGCTGCGTAGTGGGCTGGTGTTATCAATGGAGTGGAGCCGAAAATAGCCCTTTGATTTTATTGGAAATAACCGGTTTTGAAGAGACAGAAAATCGTTTTATGAGGATATACTTTAACTTTTTCTACTAATTTATTCGTTATTTCAATTCAAACAAAGTAATATTTTCCTTCCTGTATTTGTGGAACATTTGAGTAACAGGACTGTCTTAAACTTGAATTTTTCGGAGACTTGAATTCAAGACCAATTAACTTGGAAAAAATAAGTCACCAAATTATCTCATTTTTAAGCACATCACTTTTAACAGTGTTCCAATTACTGCCGATAAATGGATGCCTCTCCCAAATTCAAACTCAAAATAAAGAAAAAATCTTAACTCTCAATGTAAAAACATACTAAACCACATTTTCAGAACTTATAAACATTATGGCGCACTCCGCGTTGAGAAAAAATGGAATAAACAAACAGCTTCTCACTGCCGAGGAAGGCATCTCACGTCTTCTTACCCTGTCGTAAACTTCTCGGCGCGATTCTAGATACCTTAAATTAGAAGTTGCTTTGAGATTAGCGATTATTCGTGTCTCACGAGATGTGACGTCACGGAGCACAAAAAACCCGTATTCTCGGTATCGACTATATTGACGATACAATGAGAGTTGGGCCCCAGATGCGCCTTCATCGCCTGAGGAGTACGTCCAGGATCTCCAGGCCCGGTTGGAAGACGTTCATCACTTCGCACGGGAGCGAATCAACATCGCGACGGAGAAAATGAAGACCCGATACGACACAAGGTCCACTGGCCATGACTTTCAAGAAGGTGACAAGGTGTGGCTATGGAATCCCATCCGACGTAACATCTATCACCCAAATTGCAGTCGCATTGGGATGGACCCTACACAGTCCTCCACCGGCTGAACGACGTCGTAGTGAGGATCCAGAAGTCATCACATTCAAAACCTAGAGTTGTACATTATGATCGGCTAGACCCATACTATGGCCATAGTTCGTAAAGTAAATCTAAAGCTACCATGGTAATTTGTTTGTAAATTTTGTAAATAACTTTTGCCTTTAATTGTTTGTAATATTACTCTATCAATGTTATTATTTCTTTTATGTTCTCATTGTTATTTTGTTTATCATGTTTATGATTGGTCATCATGTAATGTGTACACCTGTAAATTTTCCCTTGCTTCCTTTCTGGGGATTGTACTGCCCGGGACGTGCAGTCCTTGGGAAGGGGGCAATGTTACAAATCTTGTAAATAGTTGTTGTTTTTCCTGCCTTGCATCATTTTCATTAGTTTTGGTTTTATCTGACGTCATGTTGCAAAAGTATCTGAAGATATCACCTTTATCACTTGTATACCGGCCCTGTAACGTTTTTTAGTTTTTACACTTGCCCTACATTTAATAAGCGTGAAGACATTTTCGCGTGGTTTTTCTTTTTATACTAGAAGTTTCGTGAATGGATTGTTCAAATTATGAATGAATCGGAACACTCAGGATTTTGCTAGAACGTAGTAGAGGTTTCCTTGAGCGTATAAATAGCTGACCTTGAACACAGTCAGTTAGTTCTTTTCAGATTTGATTTCTTCATTCGCTTGGGCGAATGGTTGTTTTGCTTTTGTAATTGCTTAATTACTGTTCACGTTAGATACGTGGTGCTGAGTTACTGTTGAGAGTACAGTGTACTGTTTGCTACCTAATTGCTGGATGTTTAGCAATTGTTTCCTGATCCTATTGTAAATAGTGTACATACTTGTAAATAAATTTATAGTTACTTCCTCAAGATTGGAATGCTCATTTAAAGAAAGTTGAAGGTGCTACGGACTCGTTACAATATTCAGTTCGAAGCGCCGCGTTGTTGATTCCTGTCAAGAACTAAATACTTCTGGAGATTAACGAAAAAACTATACAAGTGGTTTTTAGAATTTGATTCACTTATTGTAATATTCGGAGATCTCGAAAAATATTTATTTGATAAAACTCTTGTACTTATTGTTTTAAGTGCTAACTAGCCGGGTACCCGGCCCTGCCCGGGTTTCGGCCGGGTATGGTGTTTTAGAGACACTCGTTCATGAATTTTTCAACATTAAAGTGCATATCTATACGCACAATGGCTACTTCTGTAAACAATGGCAATTTTTTCTGACTGGACAAACTAAAAAACCGTATTACACACCTTAAATACAAACGCAAGCTACAAAAAATAATGTTTAGGTAAATCGGAAATGTTATAAGCTTAGTACAGGGTGCGGCGGAGAAACTTGCAGACTT
Organism: Uloborus plumipes; assembly: GCA_038373865.1. Classification (NCBI taxonomy): domain Eukaryota; kingdom Metazoa; phylum Arthropoda; class Arachnida; order Araneae; family Uloboridae; genus Uloborus; species Uloborus plumipes. The sequence continues at coordinate 3,794 of JAXGGA010008638.1, read as the reverse complement.
GAAAAGTCAACTAAGGGAAAAGTACATCATGTATCAATTTACTACTTTTTATAAGATATGGTACCCATTCTGAATTTTTATATTAGTTAGATTTAAATACTACATCGGAAAGAATGACGGACCCTGTTAATGATGCCTCATGTACCCTAGATTTGCTGCACTCTTTCGAGCATATCGACTGATGGGATGTTGGTGATAGCAAGCCGGATGTTGTTCTCCAGGTGTTGCAGGGTCCGGGGCTTGTCGTTGTAAACGATCGATTTGAGAAACCCCCATAAAAAATAGTCACAGAGTGTCAAATCGGAAGAGCGGGCCGGCCACGGTACGTCACCTTTCAAGGAGACGTTATCACTCTACTGGTGAACCACTGCAAGTTTGTAGGGATGAAACTGGAGTTCGTTGTGAAGAAGTCGTCTCAGTGTCAATCAAAAATCCCCAAAGCAGCAGCGTGTTTACGCGCCAAACGCATGGGAGAGCGCAAAAACGACTCCCTCACTTTTTCGACGTTTTCTAGGGTTTTAGAAATCCGTTGACCTCCTGGGTCTCTGTTTGCCACACTCTCACTTTCCCTGAATGTTTTCACCCACAAAACAGTTGATTCCCAGCCAGGAATGGGAACAAAGGGGTGAATTTTGAACCGAGTTCGGAAGGCACGTTGAGTGGCGACCACCAAAAGATTATTTCAAAGGAATATTCGGCGGCGAACGCTCGTTGCTCCTTTGTCCAAAGCATGGCGACAACTAAACTATGAGATAACAAAACTTCAGGACCCTCTCTTTAACATGAGACTCTTCCCACTCCTTTCTGACCACTCCTTGCTAATTAGCATCCAATTAAAATCAGCAAGTTTCTCTGTCGCACCCTGTACAATTAATCGCACTGGAGTCAAGTATTTCCAAACATTACACGTAAAATAAGTACCATCATTAGTTTATATCCTTGTGACTACATTGGTGAAAACATTTTACGTACCTAACTTAGAAATTTTTTGACTATAAACATTTTCTGTTCTCTAACTGTTGCCAAAATCAATTATCTTTTTATTTACCCCGTTAGCGATTATTGGCACAGATGAATCTAAAAATCCTAAGAAAGCAATAAATTTCATACTTACTCCAGTGAAGCCTTGGTTCACATTTTCATTATGATCACTATTAATATTGTTGTTGCCAGGCAATAAATTTTTGCAACAATGGACTGAAAATTTAATCATTTAATGGGGAAACTACATGAAATTTACTATTTTCCATAATAACTTTTTTAAACTAAGCTTTTTAGAAATAAATTATAGCTTATCCTGCTCCCTGTTACTGTAGCTATCTACGGTGAAAAAATGCTTAAAATCGGTTCAGTAGTTTGGAAGATTACCCCGGACATACGGATACAAAAGTAGTCTTTTATGTATATACAGGGCCTGATTACCCAAAAGGCACGGGAAGCTTGAGCTTCCACTAAAAAATTTTCAGGGGGCCCAAAAATGAATGAAAACTTGTGGTTTTAAAGTCTAGTTTCTGCTTTTAAATGTATATCTACAGGTAATTGTAAACATTAGAAGTGGTTCAATAAAAATTTTATGGAAAGTTTTAAAAGTGAAGACACATTTCATGAAACCTTAATCCCACCACAAGCTATTTTTAAATGTGGGATTTAACCCAACTTTTTTACACTGCACTTTTATTATATTTTATTAATTCTGTAATGTAATAAATCTAATTTAACATTGAATCATAGAATTGCAATACAACTACCGTAAAATGGGGTGAATCGGAACACTTTTCAGCTTTGATTGTAAAAAAGTAGTTAAAAGATTTTTTTTTAATTTGATTTTTTGGGTAAAAACTTCGGTCTTGCTTTACTTTTGATATTCCAAGCGAAGACAAAGCATTTGGAAAAATTATTATTAAAATATATATAGGAAATTATGGGTGTTCCGAATTACCCCGCTGATAGGGGTCAATCGGAACACTTGTTAAAATTTTTATTTTTTTTTCAATTTAACCTGTAATAGGTCTCACAAAATGAGTAATATTGATGGGGGAGAATAAGAACAGATAATTACTGTCAAATAAATGCATAATTTCAATACCAGTAAACGTGTATAATTTGTCAAAATTCAAAATAATTTTGAACTTATGAAAAATGAAAAGTAATTTTAAGAAATGCTTTTGAATTGAAATACAAAGATTTAACATGAATGGAAGTCACTCATGTCGTCCACAAATATGTACTTGTCCTTAAAACTAGCAATTGTGACTTGGCTTAAGTTTTTTCATAACATCTCCTGGGATGAACTCTGCCTTTTCTTTAGTTTCTTGAAATCTCTGGGTTTCGGGGATTGTCCTGAAAGCTTTTTACGCTTATTCATCACTGTCTGTGTGCTGGATTTTTACTACATAAAGTCTATGTGACTTTCCCCCTCGTATTTTAAGTAAAAAGTAGTCTCTTGGAGAAAAAATCTTTTGAAATCTGCAACTGTTTGTCATTCTAAGATCTAGTTGCTCACGAGAAGGGATAAACAGTAATAAAACCTTGTCCTTGTCTTGATTAGAAGAACTGGGGTTAGAATCTTGATTTTTCAAACAGTTTTCCTTCAAATAAGTTTTGAATTTGGAACAACAGGACTAAGTGATTCCGATTTTCACCCCCCCCCCCCCCCCCCCCCCCCTCCCCGGCAAATTTTTTTTCGATGCCATTTTTCTGAATTCTTCATTTTTATGACCACAATTTATACACAATGTCAATTCTAGATTGCGGTATTCTGTTGTTACAGTTACATGTATAATTGAAACATTACCACTCTTAAGTTTTTAACCTACTAAGAAGTTTGAACTAGCATATGAAGTTTTGCCAGTCTATGAAATGTGATGTTTTCTTATGCGTTCCACGTGCACAGCCTCCTTAGAAGCCAATAGCGTTGCCAGATTTGACACAAAGTATAATTTTTTCCTAAGCACTATGATTTACCTAGAGCCGCTAATAGAAGGCGGACGCATCAAGATTAAGTTTCACCACTTTGGATCCAATTCCGTAACTTTTACTTTCATATTTTCATTGTTGCGGAGTAGGGTACCAGAAAAAAGTTTTGGCACGTGCTAAGCTTTGCCAAATCCGCGTGCCCGCTAAGAATTTGCTCACACGTGAAAAAATACCCAACGCGATAATGGCCAGCAAAAGAAAACCTTCAAACACCAAGGCACAGCGTTGGATCCAAAGTGGTGAACTTAATCTGATGCGCCGGCTCGTCTATCTAGCGGGCCTTTGATCTTACCTTTACTAGAGAAAAAAAATTCATGGTGAATGAAAAATACCCAATTAGTTTATTTATGATGAATTTCCGTTGTACGGTCGGGAAGTTTTGTTCGATTGGCCCCGCTGTTCCTTTCCCACCACATTTTGACGGTATGTTTATTATGTATAAAAATCTCTACACTTTAGTGGAGGGAAGGGGTGACAGACTTTAATCTGAATTCTGCTTGGGCAGCGCATCTAAGAAATGATGTGTACCCTTACCGAAGATTTGCTTCAATGTCTCAGAGTTAGAGTTTAGAAATACCCCCCACCCCCCGCCTCAAAAAACAAGGGGCCTCAAATTGAGGCCAGAGCTTCCCCTAATTTCACGGGTTAATCGGGCCCTAGTGTATATTAGATTAGGATACTACTATCTGATCCGCGTCAGTACTTATTTAGTTTCATGTTAAGGACATTTTTTGATGTTAAATGCTCCAATGCCAATTCGTCAAATGCTCGCTGGGGCAAAGTGGATGGGGCGAAGTGAAATTAGCCCATTCGGTTTA
>JAXGGA010008637.1:0-55760 GCA_038373865.1 Uloborus plumipes | reverse complement strand
GTTCTTAAGAGAATTACGTAATGAAAAAAATTAACGAGAACTCATTCATTTTCGTAGCTTTGATAGTTTTACTGAATAATTGTGTTTTTTTCTATTCGTCTTACTACTGCTTGAAATATTTTAAGAAAATACAAATATTATTTAAACACTGTAGAAAAAATTCCAAAATGTGCCTGAAAAATAATGAGCAGTTTATATGCCATTTTTTTGACTGTAACATATCAAGGAAAAAAACGGAAAATTTCCTCACTATGATTTCATTAACCTTTCTGGAATCCGTTTGAAATTACAGAAACCTTTACAATAAGATCCAGTCATGTTTCTGGAAAACATCTAATACTTTCAATGAAAACTGAAATATGTTTGTAATAATAACTTAAAGCCTTTTTGATTTATCAGAAAGAGCTCCCAAAGATAAGTAATGCAAAAAGTGGGCTTTGAAACAGAAAGTGATTATTACATGAAAAAATAGATAAGTTCCAAAAATATATTTTATTTTAACACGCATAGATTTATTTTTATTAAATTATTATTAGAACACATGAAATAAAAGAAATCAAAGAACTTAATGCAAATTAACTTGATATAATCTAGAATGCAGGTGAGCATGCTAAGCCAAACCAGTCACTTTCGTATCATATTGTAAGGCTACCACTGTTAGCCCCTAATAAGATTTTTCCACCCTTGTAACGCATAGTGTTGCAAGGGTGACCCGGTGATTCCAGATTATTTTCAATGTCTTGCTCGATATTTAGACTTAATGTGCATGCTATTACTAACGTCATCGAGTTGAAAACCACTGCTCTGAATCAACTTTATTTTTTTTTTCCCAATAGTTTGGTGTATAAAAACATTGGCAATCCAGAACGTAAAAAAAAATAATTTGCACACAAATGTATTCCCTACTAATAATAAGGCGGAAAGTGGGTGTCTGTCTGTCTGTGACCCATGTGGCGCCAAGACCGTTTGATCGATTTTCTTAAAATTTGGCACAAAATTAGTTCGTAGCATGGGTGTGTGTATCTCCACGCGTTTTTAAGAAAATTCTATTTCGTTCATTTTTCAGCTAATTTTTCATACAAATTCAATAAAATGAGGAAGAAATATTTCATACACAATTTTGAATCTTATGTTATTCGAAAGCTTAAAATTTTCTGATATTAATTAGAAGTTTCTACGAGCATTAGAAGAGCTGTAATAATTGTTTTTATAATCCCGGAAATGCAAAGCTTATGTTGAGCAAAGCAAGCCAAACGATTCTAAAATGTAGAGAAAAATACAACGTTAAGGAGGCACAAAAAAGCAGGGATACTGCAGACACGTGTTTCGGCGTTACAAGGAACGCCTTTTTCAATGCAAAAGTTTTTGAGCTTATGGATGCACAGACATTCGACAAAAGCAACGGAAACAAGCGAACAGCTTAAAAAGCAAACATAGCGGATTACCCGAATGCCAATAAAAAATTTTAAGCCAAAAAAGATCCAGTGGGAAGAAAAAAGATTGAACCAAAGCTTTCTACAAGGTACGATATGGAAAGAAAAAATTCGATTGGCGACACGATAAGCCAAAAATCTAGCATAATATAAAAAACACCAAGATAAAATTGTTAACCGCAAGAACAAAAAACAAAAAAGAGCAGAATGAAAGAAAGCGAATCGGTAAATGAAGAAAACAAAAACGAAAATAAAGACAAGTTGAAAATAGGAAAAATGCCTGTAAAATCAGAGAAATAAATTAGAAAGGGAAAAGGCAAAATTATACAAATGCACGCAAAACAGCAGAAAAATAAGGAATAGCATTGAGATCGTTAACTAAGTCAGAACTGTTTTTCAAAATATGGAAGGATTCCCAAAAATCAAGATCTGATGGGTTGGGGCATTTTTGGACAATTTGAAAAGAATTAAAATCGAAAGATTGATTCTTTTCCCAACAATGTTGCGCAATACTAGACTTATTCAATTGTTGTTTTTTTACATAATTCTGATGTTCCTTTAAGCGGAATTTCAAAGCACGTCGCTTTTGTCCGATAGAAGAAAGATTGCAATTGCAATTAATTTTATAAATACCGCAACTGTTAAGAGGATGAATGGGATCTTTAAGAAAAGAGAAACATAGTTTATTCGTAGAGGAGAATACCACTTGGAAATTAAAACGTTTGAGAATCTTAGCAACCTGAAAACTCACAGAGGGAAAGAATGGCAAAACAACCAAATTCTTTCGAATGAAAGTTCTTTTAACAACAGTTGTTTCGGATTTGTTAGAAAGTTTTTTAAAAATGGAATCAATCAAAGTATGAGGATAGTTTCTATCAAGAGCCACAGCTTTAAGATATTTGAGTTCAGCTTTAAGAAGTCCCGGTGAAGAACATAGATTAATAGCAAGCTCAACAAAAGAATTAAATGCAGCATATTTTTGACTAGGAGGGTGAGATGAAAGTCGATGAGGAAGTAACGAGACAGCAAAGAGTTTGCGATAAACGGTAGTTTCAAAGCCGAATTCTGTACGAGAAACCTTATATAGCATGATTTTATTATGTCTCAGGTAAAAAGGTTTCAGAATCTTCGTATTAAAAAGTTCCGATTTTTGAACCATTTGAAGTTTCTTCAAGAATGTAGACGCAGGAAAATTATTCCGAATTTTATTTCGTTGAGATGTAATTTACCTCGTTCTGTCAAGATTGACAAAGTAATTTTTCGGTCGAAATTGGCTCTACTTAGAGCTTCGATCCAGGACACTAAGAAACGAATATCTTATATTGAACGTGAACTCTACAATTTTCATTTTTCTGTTTCAAATTCTATTTCTCATTTTGATTCTGTCGATGGAACATTTTGGTTTAGAACCCTTCGTTTTTCGGAGAATCGTCAGGTTATTTTGAGAAAGAAAATGGCTAAACTCCGTAAAAATTCGCATTCCGATATCTCTGATAATTTACCGGTGGTTAATAAAAATGCAGTTGTTAATCTTTCCAGTGTTCCTTTAAATAGGTCTCAAATCGAGGCTCTAAAGTGCAATGATAATTTTTCTATGGCGAGCAAATCTTCTTTTTCTAAACTTATTGCTCCTATTGAGAAGGTTTTTAAACGTAGTGCCTTATCATCCACTCAAAACGAGTGGGTTCGGCATCTGATTGCTTATAGCGTTTACTTTAATTCTAAAATTTCTGAACCGGTGTTTGCTAATACTGTGAGTTGTAGTGTAAAGATTTTAATTTCTAATTCAGATCTGGTTGTTACCAAAGCAGACAAAGGCGGTTAAATTGTTGTTCTTGACAAATCATCTTATGTTGATAAAACTAATGATTTGATTTCTTCTGGTCCGTATTTTGAAATTTCGAAAGATCCTAGCGAAAAAGAGTTAAAAACGATTTCTTCTGAGGTTAAGTCGGTTCAGTCTATTCCTTTAAGTGTTAAACGATCTTTTATTCCCTCTGTTGCTAATTGTGCTAGATTTTTTGCTGTACCCAAGGTACATAAAATTGGTATCCCTACTTTTGGACCGATTGTTTCCAATATAGGTACTGCCTCTTATAAACTTACTAAATATTTAGTCTCTGTGTTTTCTCCACTTAGGATTCATAATTTATTCACCGTTAAAAATTCTGTAGATTTTTTTAAGAAAATTCATTATTTCGTTCCTAAGGATTCCTTTATGGCTTCTTTTGATGTTAAATCATTATTTCCGAACGTTCCAATCGAGGGTGCAATGTTATACCTTCAAAGGAGACTTTCAGAATTTCATTTTGCCTCTAAAGAAATTGAGTAATTAATTTTCCTTACTCGTACACGTATTAAACAATGTTCTTTTGCTTCTAATGGACAATTTTATACTATGTTAGATGGTTTGGCTATGGGTTACCCACTAAGCCCCATTCTTAGTGATATTTACATGCGTTATTTTGAGGTTGAGTTGTTATAAAGATTACAATTTCAATTTTACGTTAGATATGTTGACGACTGTTTTGTTCTAATGAACCATAACCAGTTCCATAATGACGATGTTTTACCCTTTTTAAATGATATAGATCCTCATATTCAATTCTCTTGTGACATAGAACAGCCTAATTGCATTCCCTTTCTTGATGTTCTAGTTTCTCGTACAGAATCCTGCTTTAAAACTACCGTTTATCGCAAACCTTTTGCTGTCTCGTTACCTCCTCATCGACTTTCATCTCACCCTCCTAGTCAAAAACATGCTGCATTTAATTCTTTTGTTCAGCGTGCTATTAATCTTTGTTCTTCCCCGGAACTACTTAAAGCAGAACTCAACTATCATAAAGCTGTGGCTCTTGATAGAAACTATCCTCATACTTTAATTCATGCCATTTTTGAAAAACTTTCTAACAAATCCGAAACAACTGTTGTTAAGAGAACTTTCATTAGAAAGAATTTGGTTGTTTTGCTATTCTTCCCCTCTGTGAGTTTTCAGGTTGCTAAGATTCTCAAACGTTTCAATTTCCAGGTGGTTTTTTATCCCTACAAATAAACTATGTTTCTTTTCTCTTAAAGATCCCATTCATTCTCTTAACCGCTGTGGTATTTATAAAATTAATTGCAATTGCAATCTTTCTTATATCGGACAAACGCGACGTGTTCTGAAATGCCTCCTAAAAATAATCATTCTTTCGATTTTAATTCTTTTCAAATTGTCTAAAAATGCCCCAACCCATCAGATCTTGATTTTTGGGAATCCTTCCATATTTTGAAACACAGTTCTGACTTAGTTAACGATCTCAATGCTATTCCTTATTTTTCTGCTGTTTCGCGTGCATTTGTCTAATTTTGCCTTTTCCCTTTCTAATTTATTTCTCTGATTTTACAGGCAGTTTTCCTATTTTCAACTTGTCTTTATTTTCCTTTTTGTTTTCTTCATTTACCGATTCGCTTTCTTTCATTCTGCTCTTTTTGTTCTTGCGGTTAACAATTTTAGCTTGGTGCTTTTTATTATGCTAGATTTTTGGCTTATTGTGTCGCCAATCGAATTGTTTCTTTCCATTTCGTACCTTGTAGAAAGCTTCGGTTCAATCTTTTTTTTCCCCATTGGATCTTTTTTTTGGCTTAAATTTTTTTATTGGTGTTCGGGTAATCCACTATGTTTGCTTTTTAAGCTGTTCGCTTCTGTTTCCGTTGCTTTTGTCGGATATCTGTGCATCCATAAGCTCAAAATTTTTTTCCATTGAAAAAGGCTTTCCTTGTAAAGCCGAAACACGTGTCTGCAGTATCCCTGCATATTTGTGCCTCCTTAACGTTGTATTTTCCTCTACATCAATAGCAGAAAGGTATTTGTAAACCTGATTCTAAAATGGTTAAGCTCGAGAATAAAATTTGAAAATAAAGATGAAATGAAGTATTTTATCACAACGGAAATTAACTTTTCATGTTGTTACCATTGTTACGTTTTTATATATTTTTTTGTTTCGTTCTTTTTCCCTCGGCGTTGCCAGACGTAGTTATTTCGATACTACGGTAGTATTTTTTCGGCCCAAATCAGGAGCGTAGTATTTTTGTAGAATTTTTCTGGCAACCCTGTTTCCAATATATTTTAATGACTGAATTAAAAGATTTAGCGGATTTTTTTATATTTTTTATTTTTATAGATTTCGCATTTTAGCAATATTGATTTTGGCAACGTTTGGAAAAAGTAGTGTTTTGTAGTATTTTTTTAGAGGCGTCGTAGTATTTTTCTATTTCAATTCTCTGGCCACCCTGTTTTCCCTTAATAATTTTCAAAATGTATTTAAAAACAAATACATTTTGAAAATTATTAAATAGCAATCCAAATTCCAAGCTTTATTAAAATAAGTTATTTAACTGTTGGGAAAATCGTCTGCTTTTATTTTCTCTGCTTTTATTTTAAGTAATTAAAACTCTGTAAATTATAAAATTATCTTATAAATTGCTATATTGCAGCGTTCTTTCAAAGTGTTTCATTTCGGAAAATGTAGTATTTTGTTTTTGAAGTAAAGGAAAGAAAACTTTCTTCTTCTTTTAAACATTGGTAAGATTTTTGTTGGTTTCTGTAAGCAACAAAATTGTTCTTATTTTCTCTTTTGGCTAATTTTATATCCTACTTTTAAGGAATTATAGTTGAATTATAACTAAAATAGAGTATTCTTTCTGATATATCAATTATTTAACAAATAAACTTTTAATTTTATACCACGGGCAAAGCCGTGCGGGTACCCTTAGTTATTAATATATCATTTTAAACTTCTTAGATCACAAATCAATCTGTTTAAGGCAAACTGCGCAGATCTGACTTCTATATTAATACATGTTTTGGTATCGAATTCAGAGCACAAAATTACATTAAAAAATATGGAGTACACTGAAGTGACAAAAGTCATGGGATAGCAATATGCAAATTTTCAGATGGCAGTAGCATCGCATAGAACAGGTATAAATGCGCAGTGCTTTTACAGAGCTTTCATTTCTGTTCAAGTTATTCATGTGAAGAGGTTTTAACGTGATGATGACCGCACGACGTGAATTAACAGACTTTGAACGCGGAATGTTAGTTGGAGCTAGACGCATGGGTCATGCCATTTCGGAAATCGTTAGAGAATTCAACATTCCCAGATCCACTGTGTCAAGAGTGTGCCGAGAGTATGAAATTTCAGGCATAACATCCCACCATGGACAGCGCAGTGGTCGACCGCCTGCACTTAAAGATCGAGACCGGCGACGTCTGCAAAGAGTCGTAAATTCTAACAGACAAGCAACACTGCGTCAAATCACCGTAGAAATCAATGTGGGACGTACAATGGACGTGTCTGCTAGAACTGTGCGGAGAAATTTGGATTTCTTGGGCTATTCCAGCAGAAGACCGACTCGAGTGCCTTTACTGACAGAACGACATCGCTTGCAGCGACTCTCGTGGGCACGTGAGCATATCGGTTGGTCCCTAGATGAATGGAAAACCGTGGCCTGGTCCGATGAGTCACGATTTCAGCTGGTAAGAGCCGATGGTAGGGTTCGAGTGTGGCGCAGACCCCACGAAGCCATGGACCCAAACTTTCAGCAAGGCACTGTTCAAGCTGGTGGTGGCTCCGTAATGGTGTGGGCTGTTTTTTCATGGCATGGACTTGGTCCTCTAGTGCGACTGGACCGAACATTGACTGGAAATGCTTATGTGCAGCTACTTGGAGATCACTTGCAGCCATTCATGGACTTCATGTACCCAAACAACGATGGGATTTTTATGGATGACAATGCGCCATGTCACCGGGCCACAACTGTTCGCAATTGGTTTGAAGAAAATTCTGAACAATTCCAACGAATGATTTGGCCACCTAGATCGCCCGACATGAATCCCATTGAGCGTTTATGGGACACCATCGAGAGGTCTGTTCGTGCCCAAAATCCTGCCCCATCAACGCTTTCACAATTATGGACGTCTATCGAGACAGCATGGCTCAATATTCCTGCAGAAGACTTCCAACGACTTGTTGAGTCCATGCCACGTCGAGTTGTTGCACTTCGCCGGGCAAAAGGAGGGCCGACACGATATTAAGAGGTATCCCATGACTTTTGTCACTTCAGTGTATAATATAAATACTTTAAATAATATAATACATTATACTTGGTGTGAAAACGAATAAGATTTATTATTGCATTGACAAATGATTTTTCATTAATTACGAAATAAAAAAAATGTAGCCAGGGAACTTCAGTTATTTTGTAGTAAATCTCTTCAGCTTTAAAGTATCAAAAAAGTCTTTGACTATAATATTAAAGCGTGATAATGTTTTAGAATAAAAACAGTTCACCGGAGAAAAAAATATTTAATGTATAACTGCTGTATGTACTGCTGAGAAAAAAAAATGTATTTTCATTTTTTCTGCAGAATGCAATTGTGGACTGAATGAAATCGACTGCACTTTTACGCAAACTTCATCAGGATATAAAGTGAATTGTATCTGCGAAAGTGGTTACGCAGACAAGAATTCAAAGTGTGAACGTGAGTATAAAGGTCATATTAATTAATAATATCCACCGATGGGCTTGATTTGGAGCTTTAATTGAATTTTGTAGAGACCTTATATTTGGAACGCTGCTGCTGAGATGGCCGAGAATAAGTTCTCAAAATGAACAAAGTAGACATTTCTTTGAGCAAGGAGTCCATGTGTCTTAAGAAATTATAAGACAAATGAATTATAGATAGTGTAACTTTCAATATGCCTACATGATCATGTTTCACGGAAGTTCTCTTTCCTTGGTTTTTACTTCCTTTTACACAGCGAAGGATGTATTTCAATCAAGAAAAATTTTATTCAAATTTTGGCTTAAAATTTTATTTTACTCTTCCCCGAATGAATGCTTAGCATTTTTTTGGCATGTTTGCAAATGAATATGTACCTACGAAAGTATGGACTTCGACAACAGAAGCATCTATTTTGACCATCACTAATTGAATTCGGATGAGTTTTTTTTGACGTCTGAATGTACGCATTAGGGTGAAGCGAAAAAAATGAATTTTTGATTTTCGTTAACGGGTACCTTTTATTTACTGTGAATGAGGCTAAGTAACAATTCTGTTAAATATTTCACTTTTGCGACGTCATCTTTAGTCTGCGCATTTGGCCTAAAGTTTTGAAATTTTTGATTTCTTTTAGATTTTTCAAATTAAAAAAAAATATTGCAAATGATAAAATTAGTGATGGGTGGTTATTAAATGGAAGAAAAAAGTCTGAAATATACAAGGAATTTTTAAAACCCTTTTAGAGAATGATTTCAGTTCGTGCATTACGCTCAAATTTCCCAAAATTTCTGATATTTTCAGCATTTTTTAACTCAGTCTTTCCTCTCAATATTCACTTAAAGTGTCTTCAAACCTGTTTTTATTCATTTTGTTATTACTTTGAGCTGTGCAACTCTTCGCTAGTTCATGTGTAACTACCAAGGACTCACCACGAGGAGGTGACCGCACTTCGAGTCCTACACGTGAGCCCTTAACTTCCAACAAATGCGAGCACGTATTTGCATTTCTTAGATTCGTCTTTAACAGTTAAAGTGTTCCTTTGTGTCGTAAATTGATCAAATATTTCCGACATATATCCTCGTTTTTACTAACGTTTTCCTTTTTCTGTGATTACATACCAATTTTGAGGAGCTTGTGACCTATTTGACAGCTCTTTCAACTGATTGAGTCTTGAATGGAAGTTTAAAAAGAGCACATTCAGAAATCATGTTTAAATTCTCAGATTCCAGTAATCTTTGTAAATATTGTGTTATCGAATTACGTGTAAAAGGTGGCTTTGTAATTTCTACATCATGACAAGAAATCATATCGATGATTTCTGATTTTTGATGTGTGTATGTAATGTATGAAAATAGATTTTATCTATTTTTTGGATCTGAAGCCTTCTCATTTGTTTGCTTTCCAGATCGAACGTTGATAATACGATTTAAAATAAGTTTCTTCATATGCTCTCTCTTATGAACTAATTATATTATTACCCCACGTTGCCTGGGTGTTTAGTAATACAACATAGCTCTAAAAAAATATTTGAAGGAATTCTATCTACATGGAAGTATAAAAGCGTATTTATGCTAAAATGAAATAGGTGAGTCTTAAATTGATAATTCATTGTTAATAGCAATCTTGGTTGGAAAATACTTATATTTAAATGTGTTCAATTTTATCAACTTGTATGCTTAAAGGCTTATCTCTATTACTCTATATATTCAAAACTGAAAGAAAATGGCCATTTTGAGACAAAAAGTTTGAAATTTAAGCTTTCTGGATTTTTTAAAAATTTCAAAGTGCCTAAGTGATTCAAGCCTAAGTGAATTCTAGTGCATCAAGGAACTTCTGTGCCAAGTTTGATAAAAATCCGACGAAAACTGTGGATTTGTATAAAACACAAACATACATACATACATCAATTTTCATATGTATAGATTTCGATAATAGCATATTTCTAGGGTGCAAAGTATACATTGTTTTGAATGGATGTGAATATATTTTTCTGCTTTTTTCCGGAGAAATTGGTGTAACTCTTTATAATCTCTCACAAATTCATGGCTAAATTAGACACGTCTGCACTTCATCTTGAAAGAGCAAGGACACTTTTACCGCGAAAGTTACGAACTCTTATAAAAAGAAGTCTAAAGATTATGTTTGCTGCAGTCAACTATCTGGCTTGGGAAAACTTTCTTGGACTTCTGTTTTAAAATTTTTTGGATATTTTCCCAGTCAAAACTACCTTGCTCATCTCATAAAGTTACTGTGTTGCTCAGTACTTAAATAATTTGTATTGTCACCATTGATCTGATCAATGGCAAATTCTATAGGTTCATATTTAACTGATTTGAAAGAATAACATGTTGTTTAGCTTCGTCCAACAGGCCCAAAAACTCACTTTGGTCCACTGGTAGGTCCATCTAAGGCCATCCATATAAGAGGGGAGCTGACTCTTCCGACATTTTGGTTCCCAAACGGTGGGCGTGGAACCACTGGTATCTGTACTCAAGTCGCATTGAAGAAAAGTGGAAGCTAAGCTTGAATTGTAGCTCTGCATAGATGATATTTGACTATTTTTGTCAAAATGACAAAACCATTTCATAAACTCTGGCTTAAAACAAGTGCAATATGAAAATAGACCCAATTTCATGAATCATTTCCCAATAAACTGTTTTTAAATTCGAGAAATAAGTTATGCTTTTTAATTTACCTAATAGGGTGCTTTATCCAATAAATCATAAGTTATTTTGCGCCAGAGCAACTAGGTATAATATTAATGTGTTTCAAATACGTGTAACAAGGCTTGATCCAAGAATGTCTTGGAACCAAAATGTCGGCCAAGTCAGCCTGTCCTCTAAAGGCGCTCTAGGTCCATCTAGCTTTTGAAAAAAATGCCGCAAATTAAGTTCATTCAAATATAATTGGCAAACCCATTACAGAGGTCTACCAAGTTTTTCTGCCAGTTTCCGTATTACACCTTTGTACTTTCCTGTTTTTATAGTGAATCCATGAAAACCAATGCAAGCAGTTTCCTACGCAAAGAAACAATTTATTCTTCTGACTTGTCTACGAAATGTAAATATTTACACTCATTGATTGGAAGCAAGGGATACGCGGGTTTCACCAAAAGTGCGGCCACTTCCTCATGGTGAGTCCTGGGTAATTTCAATGAGCAAGCAAAGAGCTGAGTAGTTCAAAGAAACAACAAAATGATTAATAAAATGTTTTGAAGGCACTTTAAGTAAATATTGAGAGGGAACATTAATTATAAAATTTCTGCTCAATATTAAAAATATCGGGAATTTTGGAAAATTTGATGAACTTTGGGCCTAATGCGCAGACTGAAATTAGAATCTAAAATGGTTTTAAAATATTCCTTGTATATTTTAAATCTTTTTCTTCCATTTAATAACCACCCGTCTCTATTTTTTCATTTGCATAAAATCAAAATAAAAATGGAAAAATCTAAAAAAATCAAAAATTTCAAAACCTTATGCCAAATGCACAGACTAAGGATGACGTCGCAAAAGGGAAATATTTTACAGAATTGTTGTTTAGCCTCATTCACAGTTCATGACAGGTACCCGTTTACCAAAATCAAAAATTATTTTTTTTCGCTCCACCCTAGCACGCATGTATGTATGTGCTTATGTATGTACGTACGTATGTATGTATTTCACATAACTCGAAAAGGAAACGCTTGCAGCGGCTCAATTAGCGCTGCGAGAGGCAGCCAAATGGGGAAAACTGTTACCGCCAGTTGGCGAGAGGACAAAAGGTGCAACCCCAAATTTGGATTATATAGGAAAGGATTTTTCACGTTCACTTGTCTTGAGTTGCATCTCGGGCAATCGCCGATCTACGCATTGCGGCCCTGGCTCCTTAATTGATATGTTTTTAACTATTGATTTTAAAGTTTACTACATTCTAGGAGTTTTATAGTTAATAAATGTTTTACATTTTTACTGCTGTATTTTAATGAAGTTGCTACATGCTGTAAAAGATTCCAGTTTGGTGCATCTGAATAGATCTAGTTGTGCACCCCCCCCCCCTTGCCGTTACATTCAAATGCTCTAAGGGGGTCTTTTACCCCTTTCGGGGGTTAATCAGTGTTAATTTCAAAGCAGATTTAAGTGACATTATAATTTTGGCGATCACTTGGTGATACTTTGCCAAACACTTGATCGCCAATTTGGTGACGTATCGCAAAGTTGATGATAAATTTGGCAAAAAAATAGATTTTTCCTTTTTTACTTTCTTCTATATCTAATATATAGAAGAAATTATTGGTTTCTTCTATATATTCTGATTCAATTTGTGTGTCAAAATACACACTATATGTGTCAACATACACACTTTCTTCTATATATCTAATATATAGAAGAAAGTATTGGTTTCGTGAAAATTTTCGAATGTCGAATTTTGACGGATTTGCACATTTTGAGTTGCGCTGAGTCCATTTCGACCATTTTTGGAAAATGTCTGTCTGTCTGTGTGTGAGTCTGTATGTGTGTGACCAGTTTTTGTGGCCGCGCTAGAGCAAAAACTACTGCATGAAATCGAACAAAAAATTTTGCACATATGTACCACCATGTGAACTGGTGCACCTGATTTTGTTTAGCGAATTCCTCCAAGGGGGGTGGAGCAATCGCACGTGTTCTGCGCGTAGGTGATTGCTATATCTCAGGAAGTAACCGGCGGAATCAAAGGAAAATTGGTCCATTAGTAGACCTTACTGAGCACAGGTGCTGATTCAATTTGCGTGTCAATATCTCGAAGGGGGGTGGAGCAATCAAAAGTGTTTATTTTGTCATTGCACCTACTGTATCTCGAGAAATATTGCTGAGATTTGAATGAAATTTGGAATAACACTAACCCAATATGGAAGAAAGCATCGATTAAAATTTGGCGCCAATCGCCCCAGGGGGAGGGTGGGGTGATTTTTGCACTTAATCAACAATGCGAAAAATTAATTCATTAAAAAATCGCTTTCACGCTATTTAATTATCAAAACATCTGAACACTCTAAATGATTTGAAATTTTTAACTGTTGCCAATTTATTTTTACTAACAAATAAAATGTTTGCAAATAATCTAAACAATGCTTTTTCAATGATTTTCAATTTCGCTCATTGATTCTGCATTTGCAGGGTTTATTACGATAATTGGGATATTGGAGCTGTCTTCAATTATTCGGGCGAGTACGTATTTTATTTTGTAACTGGAATTCATAAGATGGGTATAGAAGAAAGTTTCGTGACGGCCACGACAGCTAGTTTGGATTTGGATTTATTCTGTTAATATTGTCGATATTTTGCAAACAATCCACTGAATTATGTTATGATCACTAATATTTAGAAGATAAATCATTGTAAAACAATTTTTTTTCAATGATTCGTGACAAACTAGGGGTGTAAGTGCTTGAATTGTTTTCTTTCTCACTCTAAGGCATCTGTTATGAAATTTAGAGGTAAAAGGAAGTAGTGTGAGGTCCACACCAGATTTTTTAATTTCATTTTTAATTTCTTTACCCAAGCTGAAGCATATTTTTTCTAAATATAACTTATGAGTATTTTCAGCTTATTTTCAATATAACTTCAAAAATAACTCAGCCTCGTTACTTGCCTGTAAGAAATGGTCTCCTTTAGAGCCACCGCCGTCGTATATGGAACCAGGACCAGATTTAATCCAAACTAGAAATATGGAAGAAATTAATGAATGGTGTTTTCTTATATCAACATGTGAATGGTATTTAACTATGAAGTGCTTCTACTTTTTCCAAAACTGTCCTCACACAAATGCAGCCGGAAAATATATTTCCGATAAAGAGGAAATGACCCCCCAATCCACGGTCTCCTTATTGCATCGCTGTGTCTCTTACTTCTTAATTATTTTGTTCATTATTTTTGTTAAGACTTTGAGCTGGTTCTTCAAATCTTTGTTTCCCCTTATCATGTGATCAAATAAAACTTATGAACTTTTCCCCCTTTCTGATTAATTATTTTCATTTTTAGCTTGCAACTGTGGCAGCAATTACAACTGTTCTTTTACTACAATTGGAAAACACTTCGAAAAGACATGCGATTGTCCTGTTGGCCATAAAGAAGAGGAAGGAACATGTAAAGGTAAGGACTTAGACTTAGGGGGGAATATTGAGGTGCGTAATCTCTAACCTCTCCAGGGCGTTTATTTGAAGTCATATTTTCAATCCTAATGTGGTATATTTCCGTATACATGTGAAGACTGTAATGACCAACCACTTCCCCTGAAGATAAATCCTTGTTGCATCAGTAGATACTTAGATGGGCGGGGGAAGCTTTAGAGAACCGTTTTAGTGTTAATTACATCTTGAGTTATTATGGTGTAATTGAAGACCTACTCGTTCTAGATTAGTCTAAATATTTTGCATCAAAATTGTGCAAACTTGGTTTATTGAATTTGAAATGGATTAGCACACAATAGAGCAGAGAACAAAAATTATTCAAACACATAATTATTCAATAAAAACCTTTATTGCTTTGATTCAGCGAGCATATCGTCGATTTTTTTATGTGCAAGACTTGATACTCTGGGACAGACATTTTTCTTTAGGAGCTATTCGAAGCAGAGATAGTAACAGCGGTCGAAAGTAGCGCGCTACAAGTAGCGAAACTACTGTAGTAGCTACGTTTTTCAGTAGTTTGTAGTGTAGCGCACTACTTTTTAAAAAAAGTAGAGTAGTGAGTAGCGCGATACAAAAAAATTGTAGTTTGTAGCGATTTCTGAAAACTACTTTTAAATTAAAAAAATAAATAAATAAATGAAGAAAATTTAAAAAAAAGAGAACGAAGGAAAAAAACAAGGTTTTTCTTGTAGCGAATATTCGTAAAAAATTTTAAAAATGTCTAAAAAGGATAAATTTTAGCAAAAAAAAAAGGAACAAAATGGAAAACTAACAAATAAATTCAAAGACAATTCCTATTTTTGTTCCATATTCGAATGAGGTAATTTTTTAATCTAAACCACTTTTCGAATTTTTGGGTCGATCTTCAATCGATGTATTCTTGTTATTTATTTATTTTTTAAAAAGTAGCGAAGTAGTTACTACATTTCAAAAGTAGTGTAGCTCGCTACATTAAAAGAAAAGTAGTTGTAGCTGTAGTTAACTACATCTATCAGAAAGTCTACGTACACATGTGTTGTTGTCGTTTCTGAAACCAGTCGGGCACCCGAGCCCGAATAGGTTTCCGATTTAAGGCGTAAAATGTACTGCTTCTTTTTCAACGAGCAACATTAATGTGGAAGTCAGATTTAGCTCAAAGCGCTATGTTCTTTTGATCTTGACCAAGGGCCGAGCAAACTCCTGGTACCCAGAGGTATCGTTTCAGTTTGAGGACTTTATGACCACGACCCTTATTTAACTCGGGAGGACGCGCGGGGTCATTTTATGACCCCGAAGCAATTTTCTAACTCCAATTCAAAGAAAACTATGCATCAGTTCACTCCTTTCTTCTCAGTAGCTAAGTTTCTACCCCCATTCACCTTTTGTTACTAATTCGGAGGTATTTCTGGCATCTGCATTCAGA
Source organism: Uloborus plumipes (assembly GCA_038373865.1). NCBI lineage: Eukaryota > Metazoa > Arthropoda > Arachnida > Araneae > Uloboridae > Uloborus > Uloborus plumipes. The sequence goes on along the minus strand of JAXGGA010008637.1, from coordinate 40,230 downwards.
AAGGCACGTTTGGTCAGTTTTTGGGGTCATTCTATGACCCCGCGCTTCCTTCCGTTTGCTTGACAGATCGACTATTTTGCCTGCCTGATACGGTCAGTTCGTCCCTTCTTTTTTAAATTTAAAGAATTTTGTACTTTGAAACAACCATTACTGATTTGTAAATATGTTTCTTATATATTGTTAGAGGGCATAATGATGGCGAAATAATACTTATTTAGAAAAAGAGCAAATGGAATAAAAGGGACACTTATTCAATTAAATTTTCATCTCCCTTTTATTCGACCAGTGTACAATGTACACAAATTATGATAACTACAATCAAAATAATATTTTGTTGATCTTCATACATGCAGTATAAAAACACAAGAGAATATAAAATGAAATTAAAGCCAATAAATTATCTTCGATTAAAGGTTGAAACATTTTAAATATAAATCAATCAAGTTTTCTTTAAAAACATCAATTCTGGAATGATAGTTGTTATAAATATTGTAAATTATATAAAATGTAATAACCAGCAAAATTAATATGAACTTTGTGAAAAAAATATACGTTCCATGCCTTTAAACAGAACGGCGGAAGAAAGTTAGTTTGTATATCTAATTTTTGTCTAAAGGATAGGTTTCAATGTCTGTAATTGTACAGCAATATGGTTTTAAGAAAGAAATATTAAAACACATAAGTTTTCATCTGCGTAGGAAGGAGCTTTGGTTTGGGGTCATTTTATGACCCCTAACGTTTGTCCCGGAGACGCGCGTTCTCCCGGGTTAACCTCGCTCAGCCACCATTAGTAACGATGGTGGATCTTTGATCGGATAGGATCGAACCCGGGAACCTCCGGTTACGAGTTCGGCGCCTTACCTATCGGACTACCACGGCCCCCCACTCACATACATATGAAGACTGTACTAAACCAACTAGTTTCCCTGAGGATAAATCCTTGTTGCAACAGTAGATCCTTAGATGGGTCAAAAAAAAAAACTGTTTTAGTGATGGCTACATCTTTATTTGTTATGGTGTGATGGAAGACCTATTGACTGTTCTTGATTAGTCTGAATGAAAAGGTTAAATACTCTCTTGAAATTAGAAGAAGACACTTGCATCTCAGTAGAGAAATATCCTTTTTTTTTAAAACTTCAATTTAATTTATACCTCGTACTTAATTATTTTGAGATAGAACGTTGCAGAATTTTTAAACTTGCTTTTTTTTCATTTCTGATATTAACTAAATACGTTAAAAGAGTCTGAGGCACTGTAAAATTATAATATCATTTAAATAGTAAGCTATAAATACTTTTTGCTGAATGTACTGAAAGAGAACATCAATCAGTCTAGTTTTAATGTCAAACGAACAATAATTCAAGATATATTTTAAACCGGAATACCATTTATTTCTTTTGATAAAATCTGTAACAGAGAGTAACATTTAATTGTCAACTTAATTAATTTAGCTGAAAATCGAAATAAAGAAAAAAATCATTACATTTTTCTTGTCAGTTAAAAAATAAAACAAGACTTTAAAATTATTTTGCTTCTTTGTAGATTTTAAAAATTATTTTAAATTCATAATTACTGGTTTTAACTTATTAAAAATTACCATAAGAAAAAATAAATATCACGATTTTCATTTAAAACATGTAGCACATTTAATTTTGAAAAGCAGTTCAAAAATCACCTCTCCTGAGAACAATTATTAATGTTCACAAATTAGTTCTAATTGATGAAAAATGAGTAACATATTGTATTTCAGAATTATTTCAGTTGCGTCATTCTCTTCATTAAATATCTTTTGTCTACTTTCGGTTCGTAGAAACCCTTCAATAGCGCATTGTTGCTCAACTTTCGGTTTCGACTTGTTTCTGGAGTCAAACATTTTGATTCAACCCCAACTTTACCTCCAAAATTTTCAATGTACTTGTTAACCGTCTAATTATTTTGATTACAGTTGTTCAACTTCTAATTTATTTGTAGTCACAGTATTAAAACAATCGCCATTTTCTGTATGATTACTTTCATTGTTACTGTTTCATAGCAACCACGTTTTGTTATAACAAAGGTTTTCATATTTAATCACATCAGCTTAAATTTAAGTTTTATCATATTTGGCAAACGAGTTTTCGCAACGTTAGAATTGTTATTGTTTTTGAAATGTTACAGAGATCGATCAAATAATCCTAAATATAGTTGAAAAAAACTAAAAAAATACGCTTTTAGAGTAAATTAAACTAAAAAGAAGTTTCAAAACTATTGAATATCCTCTTAGGTTAAACGCATTTACAATGCATCAACACGTAAATATAGTTTAGCCTTTAGTTTTCATAAAAGTATCAAATATTTCACTTTCATGTTTGCAAAGAACGTGAATTTTATCTTTTATTCAGAGTTACATACAAACAGCAGAAACACTAAAATACATCATCATCTTATATAGTTTAGCCTTCAGTATTAATAATAGTATTAAATATATTACTTTTATACTTGCAAAGAATGTGAATTTTATCTTTTATTCAGAGTTACATAAAAACATATACCCACATTTCAAACTAATAAAAGCGTATTAACCCATTAATGACTGACATTTTTTTCCTAAGATCTTTTTTATACTGGTTACAAACAGTGTTTAATGGACAGGAAAAATAATTAAAAAAGTATTATGTAAAAAATAATTTTTTTTATTAAGGAAAGGAAATTCGTCCCTTAAAAGTTACGATAGACCGCAGAGGGTACATACTTTTTTTACTAATTTGTTTTTTCTGCCAACGATATAATATTTAAAAACACATTTTATAAAAAGAAATAAAATCAGCAATTAACATTAACTGGGAAGCTGGGAATAACTTTGAAAACTTAGCTCTTTTTCTTGAGATTGTGAACGATGTCATTTTTGATAAAGATCATATTAAAACAGCTACAGAACACACTTTACAATGGTTATGTGCTGCAATCTGTTAATAACGAATTGAAACAATACCGAGGTACTAATTGAACACTATTATTTGGTTGAAATGTTCATTTTGGGGAAATTCAGACCCTTTTTTGGACCGTCCGTAAAAAGGGACGCTAGGCATTAATGGGTTAATTGGAGCCGCAGAGGCAGAGTTACATACAAACATACCTATATTTGAAACTAATAAAAGTGTACTAATTAGAGCCGCAGAGGCCTTAAGGTCTATATAGGGGCATTAGATCAAATTAAAGTTATTATTCATTTCATTATGCGCCGAAGGCGCGGAAGGGGTTGATAAGAATGGATGCAGAGTAAAGTTATGTAAGTGTGATTTTATGGTGCGCATCGTTTAAATAGGGTTGTGATGATGATGTCTTGTCCAAATAAGGTTGTGTTTTTTTAAATAAATTACGGCTGTTTTAAATGCGTAATTACAACCAAGGGCTTGACCCGGCGTTGCACGGGCTACATCTGTATAAATGTGCAATTCAACACAATGGCAAATATAAAAATACCACGCACTTTTATTATGTACTGAGATAAGTACCCATGTTGTACTAAACCATGGCAAATCAAATTATTTATTTAGACTAGTAACTATATGCAACTATTAAAAAAAAGTTAGACTCATTTGAAGCCAACGTATACATGTGCTACATAAGGGAAAAAACGTTAAAAGAACAATTAAACACTACCCAATATAAAAATACTATGCAATTAAATTATGTGTTTAGTACCAGTGATACAAAATAGTAAAAACGTTACAAAAATATGATGAATCATATTATTTACTTAGATTAGTAACTATCTTAAATTATTAAAAAAAAAAAAAAAAAGAAGGTTTGACTCATTTGAAACCTACTTACCTACCTATTACATAAGAAAAAAAAAGGGCAAAAGAAAAAAGAAAACAATACCCTGTATAAATATACTATGGTTTTAAATTATGTGCTTAGTTACGTACCTGGGGTACACTATAATAATAAAGTTACAAGGAACAACCACAAATGAAGAACAAATACTAACAAGGCAGAACTAAGGAAGACAAAAGTTTGTAGAAAAATCCTACAAAACAAATTATATACCTGAATATCAAAGAAAAACACGAAAACCATTTCGTGATCTGAGCCATGTGGCAAGAGGCAAGACTCTCGAGGCTAGAGCAATTGTCAACCAGCACTCTAAAAATAAGTTTAACGAATGACATCTCTCGAGAAGAATGGAAACTAATCCACATAAACGGCAAATCATTGGGAATCATTGGAGTGCAAACCATAAGCTTCCCGTTTGAGAAACTGCTTGATTGTCAACCATTGAATGTAGAGGACGTCTCCACAGTTGCAAAAGCTTAGCAATACTCTTTATGACCGCCATCTCTCGAGAAGAGAGGAAACTAATTCTTTTCGTAGAGTTTATTATTTTTTACATTATTATTTTTAGTTATAAAAATAACTCCTATAGCCTAAAGCCTTCCTGGATAAATGGACTGTTCAACACAAAAAGAATTTTTCAAATCGAATAAGTAGTTCCTGAGATTAGCGCGTTCAAGCAAACAAACCAACAAACTCTACAGCTTCATATTATTACTAGGGATGCACCGATTAATCGGCAGTACCGATTAATCGGCCATAATCGGCAAAATCGGGCCGATTTATCGGCTGAAAAACATTTTTCAGATATTATTCTTTTCAGTATACTTTCACTAGGAAACGATGATGAATAATTTTATTAACAGTAATAATAATCCTCACAGTTGATATAAAGTTTTTTTTTTTTTAATTAATTCTCCTACTTTTGAATAAATATACATAGACAATGATGCAACATTTTTCATGTGGCGATAGTTTTTTCCTTAGTACATGCTTTCAGATAACCTCTTATTTTCAAATAATAAAAGAATTGAATCAAATTGCTACTAATTACTAAAATATATGAATTAAAAGTTCTCAAAAATTGGAATGTTCCCCACACCCTCCCCATTCCCACCTTTTTTATAAAGTTTTATTTCCAACTAGCTGCATGGAACGGCGTTGCACGGGCTTTAATGTAGTGAAGGCAGTTTGAGAAAACTACTCGCCGCCAAGGTGGCTCGCCTTTAAAGCGGTCGCTAAAAAGCTTTCCTGCATCAAAAAGTCAATCAAATTATTTGCATATGATTCCTTAGAAATAAAGACGATGTCAAGTAGCGCATACTTAATACTCTCCCTAAATAACAAATAAAATTCCTTACCAAAAACAATTATTTCCAAACCGCTTTCTTCCTGTAAAATTAATTGCAAAATTCTAAACGAAAAAGTTGTTTTAATATTTGGATCGCAGCCAAAAAAAAGTCCCTTCTAAAAACAGCAATTGCAATTTTATTTAAAAACACATTTTCAAAATGTTGCGCAAAATGCATGTTTGTTGTCAAATATCAAATTGCTACATTATTTCACAATTAAATATTAAAGGCTAAAATCTTTGCAATTGTACCGAACTAAAAGGAATTATTTGCCTTGTTATAATCATCATAGGAGGGCCTTGAAACGCCGAGAAATAAAATGCTTTTAAGAAACGAAATTAAGAAAAGGACACCAACAATGAATTTAAAAGATGTCACTATAGCAACGAAATAAAACGTTAATAATATGATCAGAAAAGAGGTTTTCGAACTCAAAGTTCAAACGCTTGTAACTTTTTTTCTAGTGGAGATAAAAGCTTGGTTCTTCGACTGTAAGTCGAATCAATTCTGGGGTTAAAAATATCGCTCTAATGGCGTAAAAATCAAAACTGTGGAATAATTAGTTTATTTTTTATTGATGGTTTTAATGAACCAAGTATTGCAAGAAATCGGGTGAAGCCTTGCAAAAGGCAAGTTTAAAAATTGAATAACTCGTGCTGTGTTTAAGTTAGAGAATCGGAACAAACTGCATAGGACGGACAAAAATGTTCTGCTTCCAACGATATATAACGTTAATATGTGCAAGTAATTTTTAACCGCAGTATTCGGCGATTTATGTGAAAATTGCCTTGAATTCGAATAAAAAACGAATCGATTATCGAATCTTTTCAAACTATAGCCTAAAGTCTTTCTGGATAAATGGACTATTCAACACAAAAAGAATTTTTTAAATCAAACCAGTAGTTCCTGAGATTAGCGCGTTCAAACAAACAAACAAACAAACAAACTCTACAGCTTTATATTATTAGTAAAGATTAACATAGCTAACAATGTGTTAAAAAAATTGACACTAATATGGAAATTGGTCCTAAAAATTTTGATAACATATTGAAATTATTTTGTGAAAACTAGGAAAATGGAAAAAACAAATTATTCTCCCAGAAATAAATTACTTACTATTTCTAAACTCGGAATTGAGTCATTCCATGTCAAGTGGACTAGTGGTCTCCACCCGACCATCTCCGATTCGGATCAAATTTTACACAGGTGTAGACATACCTATGGAATTCACCTGTGCAATTTTTTAGCTTCCAAGATCGAAATCTGAAAGACCCAGGATCCCGCAAAAAATGTGGTCCAAAATGGCGGATGAGTTTTGTGAAACGAGTTGCAATGTTTAGGTCAAGGTTGCAGAAAATTTTATCACAGTGGAAGCCAAATATTTTTGGAGCTTAAAGTACTTTTGGTTGTTAATACTCTCCAGTATACTTTGTGAGATTGCGCTTATTAGATTTTGTGTAGCACGCGCCTAAACTTGCGAAAAAACGCGGTGGGCAATTTTTTTTCTGGATTTCAGGTTGTCATAAATTTTTAACCAAAAAATTTCAAAGGTTTATGCTTGGTAGTTCTATTGTCCAAATACTTGTTTTTAATGTTTTACAGCTGCAGAGCTTAAATATTGTATTTGTAAAAGATATTGGCACCCTAAGTGTCGATGAAAACGCTTCTTTTGAAAAATCGCCTGTTTTTGACTCACTATATCTCAGATTTGTCACCTTAGACCATTTTTCCTTGGCACCATTAGAAAGAACAGATTTTTTCCTATTGAAATGAGTTTTTTTTTTCGATGATGTTCTTTCGAATAAGGATAAAAAAAAGCTCGAATTATTGTCAGTTATGAAGAATTGGCATAATTAGGCTAAAACTGCAGAAATTTTATGACACTGGGGGCCTAATACAGGCGATTTTTTATTAAAATGATTTTGATAGACACTTTGGACGACAATATCTTTTACAAAATCAATATTTAAGCTTTGCAGCTGTAAAACATTAAAACCAAGTATTTAGACAATAGAACTATGAAATTTGAACCTTTGAATTTGTTTGGTTAAAAATTTATGAATCCAGGAAAAAGATTGCCCACAGTGGTTTTTTGTAAGTTGACATGCGTGCTACACAAAATTTGATAAGCTCAATCTCACAAAAAATACTGGAGAGTATTGAGAACCAAAAGCACTTTAAACTCCAAAAATATTAGGCCCCCAGTGTCATAAAATTTTCTGCAGTCTTAGCCTAATTATGCCAATTCTTCATAACAGACAGTATTTCAAACTAACTATTTCATCCTTATTCGAAAGAACACTATCGAAAAAAAAAACTCATTTTGATAGGAAAAAATCTGTTCTTTCTAATGGTGCCAACGAAAAAATGGTCGAAGGTAACAAACCTGAGATATAGTGAGTTGAAAAACAGGCGATTTTTTAAAAGAAGCGTTTTCATCGACAGTTAGGGTGCCAATATCTTTTACAAATACAATATTTAAGCTCTGCAGCTGTGAAACATTAATATAACTATTTGGACAATAAAACTACCAAGTATAAACCTTTGAAGTTTTTTGGAGAAAAATTTATGAAAACCTGAAATCCAGGAAAAAAAATGCCCACCGCGTTTTTTCGCAAGTTTAGGCGCGTGTTACACAAAATCTAACAAGCGCAATCTCACTAAATATACTGGAGAGTATTGACAAACAAAAGTACTTTAAGCTCCAAAAATATTAGGCTTCCACTGTGATAAAATTTTCTCCAACCTTGACCTAAACATTGCAACTCGTTTCACGAAGCGCATCCGCCATTTTGGACCACATTTTTTGCGAGATCCTAGCTCCTCTAGATTTGGATCTTGGAAGCTAAAAATTTGCACAGGTTAGTTTCATAGACATGTCTACACTTCTGTAAAATCTAATCCAAATCGGAGATGGTCGAGTGAGGACGATTTGAAAAATTGGTTCAGTTGACGTGGAATGACTCAATTGCATAAGAGATAAAAAAAACAGTGATGGTAAAATTGGTAGTAGAAACGGATCTCGAAAGCGGCTCTAACGATTTTGATTAAATTTTGTTTTTGGATAAAGTTTTAGTTTCTGAGTTCATCTACATCGGCGTTTTTTCTGCTAGTTTTCCCAAAAAATCCCGTTTTTTGTGCCTTCATTAACAGTTTGAGAGGCCATTTTTTTAGGTTGAGAGTTCGCCATTTTATTATTGTTACTGTTCCACAGCAACTACGTTTTATTATAACAATGGATTTCATATTTAATCACTACAGCGTAAATTTAAATTTTTATGGTATTTGACAAACGAGTTTTGGAAACGTTAGAATTATTTTTGCTTTTGAAATGTTAAAGAGATCGATCAAATTAGAGTCGCCATATAGACAGGCCGACGCATTAAGCTTGAGCTGGATCACTTTGGATCCATTCATTTTACTTTCAATTTTTCATGGTTGCCGAGCTAGGGTCACCAGAGTAAGGTTTCGGGCATTACCAAGCTTTGCCAAATGCACGTGCCGCTAATCATTGCTCATGGTAAAAATTACCAAAATGCGATACTTGCCGGAAAAGACAACCATTCATCCACCGGCTAAAAAAACATCACACGCACTGGATCTAAAGGGGTGAAACTTAATCTTGATGCGTTGGCTCGTCTGTTTAGGGGTCTTAGATCAAAGTAAAGTTATTGTGGTATGATTTTATGTTGCGCATTAGGGTGGAGTGAAAAAATAAAAGTACAAAATAAGTTTAGCCTGTGTGCGGAAAAGTTCCCCCTTATGAAGCTTATTTATTGTACAAAATTTTAGCAAAATAAAATAATATCTTTATCTGCCTATCTGGCCTTGAACTTTAAGTATTTTGCTTAATTTCTCACCTATATGGCAAAACGGAATGATAAAAGTATAACATCTCTCATTTGAAGTTACGAATGATTGGCACTAAACTTTATTATTTGAAATAAATAGTCAGTTAATAGGTGAATGACCTTGGCAATTGTAGGATGATCTTTAAGTGTGCTTGCGCACCGCGCGTACTCTTCCTGGCAGCCTAATGTTTACGTTCACTTATTTCGCTATTATCAATTGCGTTTTTTTTTCTTTGAGTTAGCTGAACTCCTATCGTAAGAACGTTCGTTTTAGTTTATATTACGTGTAAGCCATTTTTTCCCATCCACGTGAGTACTTCTATGTAGTTATCACACGTTGCTTAGGGCATTTCAAAATGTCCAAGACTCGATCACAAGACTGAAGTCCATTGTTTGGAACTCCTCAAATCTTCAAACATAATATTCTACATACGTATTCGGGTGTTATAAGACATAATTTATATATACGCCTATAATTTTTATAAACAAATTTATAGGAACCTGCTTATATAGATGTGTGTTCCCGTGTAAGGAATAATCTTAAATGCTTATGGGGGAAAAGTTCACTTCCTTCTATTTCGATCAACGAATATAATCTAAGGTAAGATAATACTGTACGAAATATAGCAATGTTAAAAAGAATTTAAAACAAAAAGATGTACTATTTTTTTTTTTTTTCAAAAAGGTTGTGTCTTTTAGAAAATCAGTTGAGCAAAATGTATTTGATATTTCATTACGAAAATGCAAAGATTTTGTTATCTGTTCTTGCAAAATTAAAGTTCCTATAGCTGAAAGGGCATTTTTAACGGATCAAAGAACACTAGGTAAAATGATAATTGGAAATGTTGATACAAAAGCAAGTAAAACGATTGAAAAGTGATTAAAACGGAACGACAGAGCAGCTGAAAGAGCTAAAGATACTCAACTGCAAGATATTGTGGAAACAACAGTTAGACTTTCTACTTCTAATACAGGACAGATTTTGAATTTTTCTAATTCTTCTCACGAAAATGAAGTTACGATTTCTGCCTATGAACAACTTAAAACGAAAAGCACGATTATAAGTAAAGATTGTCCTTCAACTTCGCAAATGAGAACTAGACTTCCGAATGTAGCACAGGCTTGTGACAGAACTGGTGTTCGATAGGTCAGCTTCAATCCTCATAAATGCTGCTTTGCAAGATATAGGAATAATTACGAAAGACGATTCTTCTAAAGTAGTCGATCGAAGTAAAATTAGAAAGGAAAGGAGTAAAAAATGTCTTGATTTGAAAAGAAAAAATGAAGAACTCTTTTCATTCACGAGAATATGGATTGTACTTCGACAGTCAAAAAGACAAGACTTAAATTTAAATTAAGGAAGAAAACAGGAGAGCTAAAATAACAATCACAGAAGAGCATAATGCTTTAGTTTTAGAACCTGGATCTAAAAATGTTGACCATGTCACTCCCAAATCTAGTAGTTTAAATGCCATAAAAATTAGCACATTAAGTTTTTTAGAGAAAAGTACTGACATTTCTAAGGTACAAGCGTGTAACAGAACAGTGGTCAATACAGGATCTAAAAATAGTTTAATAAGACAAATTGAGCTCTCTGTTGGACGACCTTTGCAATGGTTTACTTGCTTATTACATACTAATGAATTACCGATACGTATTCTAATGGAGGATGTTGATGAAACAATTACAGCCCCTAAAGGGTTTTGTGGAAACATTGGGGGAAAACTAGAATCTTGTGAAGGTATGCCTGTAGTTCACTTTTGAAAAGATACAAGTAACTTTGCCCGAGATTGCCTTTAATGAACTTAGTACGGACCAGGGGTATCTCATCGAAATGTGAACTGGAATTTCAAATGGAAAAATTCAGTTCAACTTGTCACCAAATGCTCCAGAAGAAAATGAGTCATGCCAGATGGTTAACGAAAGCAAATGGAATTTTGCGGCCCATCGGAGAACTTGAGAATATTAGCTCAATATGTTATTAGAGTAGGCATGCATGTGGTTTGATATTAAATATAAATCATCATGCCGGTATGGTAGTCAACATTTTTAAAGCATAATAAAAAATACTGATTTCTACATAAAGAGCTAAAGAATATAGTAGATAAAACACTGCGATGAAACGTTTATTTTGGAATGCGGAGAAAATTATATTATCTATGCTGTCTGATGATCTAATACACGTGAGAAAGTTGGGCCTTCAAAGATTTTCAGAGTGTAGACGGATGGCTGAACTCGATAAAAATGTTCGAGAATTCAAAATTCTCATTGTACATTTCAACGTAGATAACTATATGGATTTAATTGACTGGAATTCAGTTAACCTTACCGAGCACTCGATTATGAAGTCTATTTCTTCTAATGAGATGAAATAGATGATGATTCTGGATATTCCTGAGGATATTAATATTTTAAAATATCCGTGCCATTCACAAGAAGTAAAGCGCTGTATGAAAATAGTTACTGATACATCAGTAGCTGTATGTTGCAATGACGCTCTGGACGGATTTATTAGATCAAGGATAGCATCGAAAATTTTGTTGCCTAAATTTGAAACTAAAAGACAATATTGTGAAGTTCTGGATTACAACTAAACTAAATATTTAAAGACAAATTATAGGAGTTGTAATGAAGCTTGTTATGCAGTCATCTTTATCTGACGCGATCTTGGTTTCTTTTCTCAAAAGAAACATGCAAAGAGTGGCATTAAACTTTCTTAAATATAACGATTTTATAGAATTTTCTATGGTAAATAGGCAGATGAAGATAACTTCGTAGGAAGCTAAAACTTCAGAAATATCGTTACACCTATAGGTGGCAACTTTTCCGCATACAGGCTAATTAATTGCGATAAACTTTTTTTTTTCAAGCGTTTTCACTCCACCCTATTGCGCATTGTTTAAATAAGGCTGTGATGATGATGTCTTGTCCAAATAAGGTTGTGTTTTTTAAAATAAATTACGGCTGTTTTAAATGCGTAATTGTAACCAAGGGCACAAAAATGGTTTTCAAGTTTCTCTAAATAAGTAATTCGAACTTTAGAAAAAAAAACACGATTTTACAAACCTCTTTTCTTTTTTTTTTTTCACCGAGCTGGGCTCAGTCGTCAGGTACTAGATATCTAACAGGACAATTTCTAGGAGCAGTATGAAACATTTGAAGAAAGTCTTTTTTTTATATACTTACTCAAACTTGGCATCTTGGAGAAAAAATGCTAAATTTGAGAGTTAATATCTGAAAAGGGACTGAATGAAAATCTATCAAAATTTAACTGGATAATCTTCTTATAGTAGTAAATATTTAACAAAAATAAGGAAGAAGTTTGGTGTCAAAAACTCAAACGAGAAAAAGGTCGCAGGGACTCAAAATCATACGACTGATGTTTGGGGTCTCATTGTGGGGGGACTAAGTAGCTGTGAAATAAATTTGCAATGTATTATACCCTAGAAAAATTACGGAAATTGGGAATGGCAAATTCAAATTGTCCACAGTGGAGAAATATAAGGAAACTGGTGTTGGCTTGAAAAGATGGACTTAATCTGGCACAGTCATAGGAACAAAACCGAAACACTCGCTCGTGTTCGAATACTATTAACAATAGAGACACGTGTAATATGTTATTTTTTCAGAAATAATGTGCTCTACAAATTTATATTGGTAAATTGTTGTTAATGAGTTGTCTTCATATAAAAATTGGCATCAACGAAAAAATAATTCTATAAAAACCCCACTTTTTTATCACATATTTGTGATGAGCATCATTTTACTTTGTAAACCAAATCGTACATATAATACCTAAATACGTTGGGTACGGCAAAGATTGTTTTTTTTTTTTTGTATCAAAGTAGGAACCAACCCAACAATAAAAACGCCCTTTACTTCTTTGTCAAATAAAATTTTGAATTTTTTATGAATTATGAAGTTAATATTTGAAAAAATGATGATCTGAAACCATATATCATTTTCATGCAGAAACAATCTAGAAGTGATTTTAAAGGAGAATCTAAAATTTGAGCTCAAAATATCCAGTAGTTTCTAAGATACGCTAAAAGATCCATTTTTTGTCCAATTTAGGGACCATATACAACTGTTCAAACTAAAACAACAGCAGTGAATTTCTATTTTAAGAAAAGAGAATATGCTTATGCATCATTTGTAGGAAATACTCAGCGTTTTTATGAGATATTTTGCTTTCAACAGTAATTATACGTTGAAAGCGAATCATTTCATAAAACTGCTGAGTATATTTTAAAACTGGTAGACAATCTTTTTTTTTTTTTTTTTTTTTTTTTGTCCAATAGTGACTAATCCACTTTCATGGTACATGCAACAATTCAAAAAAACTTTTTACGTAGATACTTGATTTTCACAGGAAAATAATGTGGCTCTTGGAAGTTTATTCAGAACAATCTGTGACGATTCGGCGTTTTTTTAAATTATGCGGCACGGTTTTAACATTATTGCCAATCCCAATACAGTAGTTTATGTAAATACAAAGGTTTTTTAAAGCGTTACCTCTCTCCAGTAGGTATGTGCTGCCTGAATCAGTGCGTAGAAAAAAGTATGCATCTATCTGTGTTTAATCAAAAAGATAGAATGTTGCATTTTTTCCCTGGAACTACGGCAGTACGATTTTTCTCCTAAGATGCAAAAAATATTATAACTTTAACAAAACACGAGAATTTTTAATTAATTACAAAAAGCGAACGTGTTATAGAAAGTAGATTTAGTTAATTTCTTCGAAAAAATATGATTTGTCTACTCTTTGTAAACTTTGACCTTGAAAGTAGCATTTTAAATGTGGTGGTGGTCCCTAAATCTTTGTTCGGTCATCACTTTTGTTCTACTGGTCCTACAGTAATGCCGATTGGTACCCATCTTACTTTTGCTGTCCGCACCCAATTATGTAACCAATTGTAGGCAGGGGTTCCCATTCGAAAATTTAAACTTTGTGTTCATTGCACTTTGTATATGGCCCCTTATCAAAATTTAATTCACATAGTATTAAAGAAGACTTTAATCCATGTCTGAAGACATATTTCTTCTGTTCACAGCAAGTTTTAAAACCATCAAATAAATTGAAACTCCCATTATGATAAGTGGTGATCTAGCACTATATTAAGGTGCTATGTTGCTTAACTGGATGATTTGATTATCACTTTCTAAGCATTGATTTATCTTAAGCAAATTTATTTCCCAATACTTTTTTATTTGATCCATTAAACGAATGTAAATGATGCAAATTTCAGAGAAAATGTGTGACCCTTCAAAGTGTCATGTTTATATATACTCCCTAAAAACAACAGTATTGTAAAAAAATCCCCCGCCAAGAAAACCTTAAATACTCAACCTTAAAAAGTTATGATATCGAGTTTTCCCGCCAAGTTTGTGCCAAACTACAACTAACCTGTATGTATAGTTCTTTTAAATTGTTTTCAGTTTTGCTAGGCGGGAAGCTTTGTCTTGTGAGGTGGTTGCTTAATGAGTAAAAACTTCCCGCCTGGCAGGACTGAAAACAATTTAAAAGAACTATACATACAGGTTAGTTGTAGTTTGGCACAAACTTGGCGGGAAAACTCGATATCATAACTTTTTAAGGCTGAGTATTTAAGGTTTTCTTGGCGGGGGATTTTTTTACAACACTGTTGTTTTTAGGGAGATATCACATGTTTTTGCATTAATATTATTTTTTGCCTGTTTTTACTTCCTTTTACGTAGTAAAGGAAGTATTGTGATCACGAAAAAAATTTCACTCAAATTTCGGTCTAAATTTTGACTTTGCTCACCCCTGAATGAATGTCGCGTAGTTTTTTCGACCTGTCAGCACGTGCATATGTACCTAACAACATACGAAGAGCCGAAAAATCAATTTCGACCACCCCCGAGTAAATTACGACAAGTTTTCTCGTGACGTCTGTATGTACGTATGTGCGGATGTATGTGCGTATGTGGCTCGTATAACTCAAAAATTATATGCCGTAGAAACTTCTAGCTTGGTATGTAGGCTCTGAGGGGGGTCTAGTTGTGCACCTCCCCTTGTGATTGCATTCGAATGTTCCCAAAGGGGTCTTTTACCCCTTTTTTGGGGTAAATCAATGTTAATTTCAATACAGACTCAAGTGATATGAATTGGCGCCACCACTTGGCGACATGTCGCCAAGATTTTAGTCGCCAAGTGTTTGACGCCAACTTGGCGACATATCGCCAAGTTGGCGACAAATTTGGCGAAAAAATTATTTTTTGAATTTGGGTTCAACTTGGCGCTATTGGCGATATTTTGCGAAAAATTCACTAAATGATATTAAAATCAGCAATATTTAGAAAAATAATCATTGTAAAATATTTTTTGCATTGTTTCGTGGTAGATTAAGGCAGGGATTCAAGTGAAACATGCCATCGCAAATTACAATCGCTACTAGAAATGAATTACATTAGAACGTTTCTTGATAAAAACATCATGACGTCAGCGTGACGTTTGCCTATGAAAAACGAGCTAGATAAAACGTCACAGCCGACTTGGCGAATAAGAGGAGATAGCTGAGTGCTTGTGAGCTCTTATTGGCTCCACCCGTAGTGACGTCATGCCAAGTTAAGTTGATGATAATGTAATTCACTTCCAGTAGCGATTGCATTCGAAGCGATCGCAGTGCTGTTTCACTTGAATCCCTGCCTAGGGGAGTAAATATTTGAATTGTTACCTTGCTCACTCCAAGCACTTTTTTAACACTTAAGGCAACTACTAAGAAATTTACAGGTAAAAGGAAGTAGTGTGGGGTCCATACCAGATTTTTTTTTTCCTCTTCAAAATTTATTTTGCATGTTTTTTTTCCCTTCAACATTTTTCTTGGCGGTCCGACATATGTGGTTTTCTTGGCATGCATTTGGTGCAAAAGTTCAAGGATCTTCTTCAGTCCAGGATAAATTTGAAATCAATCACAATGTACCATCCGAACCGGCGCAAAACAAAGCCAGTTGCTAACAATACTACGATTAAATTAAAAGTTTAAACAAAAAACCCCAACCCTTACTGCCGATCTCATATTAAAATGAACTAAATTGAAGATCCCTTTTAAAAGCCTTATGCAATAAAATCAATTACAAATATTTTATTTGTTAACAAATAGAAACTGGCAACAGATGAAATTTCAATCATTGAGTTTTCTTTCCTCGCCGCCCAACAATGACAACATAAATGCTCAGATGTTGAACAGAGCTAGTAGATAGAAATCGGACCAATTTTAAGCATTAATAACTCCGGGGTGCGATGACCCCGGGGGGTAAATTTTGGGAAAACGTCCTCAATGTCTCATCGAGAATATTTATACCAAAAATCAACACTAAAGACCCACGGGGGGAAAAGATACGAAAAATAAAAACGAGGGGGGAGGGGGTGGGGGTTCGAAAAACCCCCTATGCCGAGCTTTGGGACAAAATAAATGTGGGTGCAAAATGAGAGCTCAATCCGAGTTACCGTTTAGTCTGGACCCCTGTCAAACAATTTTTAAAAAGTGCGAAAAATAGCGATTTTATAACATATATCACCCCTCCCCCTGAGGGTCCTGGATGTTTTGCTTTAGTATGTGCCGTCAGGGGCCGCTGGAGATTGGGTATACCAAAAATGAACTCTAAGGATCTTTATGGGGCTGAGATACAGAGGGGTGAAAACCCCGGTTTGGTTACTCGCGTAAACAGTCCTTGTCGCTCTTTTACATTTTTATTGGCGACGGAAATTTCTTGGCGGCTTGTATTTGGTTTTCTTGGCGGGGCGGGACGCTCCCGCGTCCCATGATCAAAAGCAACAAGGAGTTGAGAAATTTTTATTTCCTTTTTTTAAGTAGAGGTGGCGGGAATTTGGGCCATTTAGCTAAGGAGAGTTCATGGACAACCTCTGTTCCTAGTCTTTTTAAGTCAAATTGCTTGTTTTTTGATAATAGAATTGTCATGGGCACACATATTAGACTATGGGATTTCGAATTCTGAAGTAAAAAAAATAGATTAGAAAATGGACACCAGGAGAAATTTTGGCGTTACAAAAATGTATTACTTTGATTGTAGAAGAATTAAATGCTTCTGACAAATATGCATCAATTTTATTTGCAAAAATGGCTCACAAATGTAGTTCAATATGAGCACCATTGTGAAGTTGCAAGAACTGGATACGACGCACAACATTTTCCACGGCAGCTCCTAACATATCAGAATTGATTTCTATGACTGTTAAAGTTACAATATCTTTTAAACTTGCTATATCAGAAACATGTCTTTGATACACAACACTTTTCAGCTATCCCCATAACCAAAAAATCACATGGATTGAGATCGGGCGACCTTGGGGGCCATACCGGAAATTCTACGCGGCGACCATATCAAATCTCATTTGCAAATAACAACCATTTTTTCTTTGCGAAATTGCTTTCTGCAGCATTTTTTCAAATTTAATTCGCGATATTCAGAGTAATATACTGTTGCAGAGCTAAATTTTCCCCTGGGGACGATTTTTTAAACATATTTTTTTATTTCAGAAATCAAAATCCCATGATCTAATATGTGCGCCCATGAAATTTGTCAATATATAGCAAAGTACTTCGCGCGCTAGAGGGATCCCAACACCTCACGTTAATTTATAACCACCCTGTATATTTGGGACCTAAAATTTTAATCTTTAGCATTATTAAAGAAGAGTTAAAGTCTATGTCACTGCGGATTTTGAGAAACTGACGTTCTTTAAGGCAAGAAAGTCATTTATGGGGATGGGAGTGGCAGGGGACTGAATTGCTTCCCCTGGCTTTGATAAATCAGTATATTTACTGTTTGTTGGAATCGTTGTGTGTGTTTTTTTTTTGAAGTAATTTACATTGACTACACACCCTTAGACTCCCCTTCCCGCCCTGGACAAGTTAAAAATGTCAGGCCTGCTATAACGGAGAGCTTTATGAGAAAACTGTTCTCTCTAAAAGGGAAATTTTTTGGAGCTTTTTTCATTCATATTTCCTAGCAGCTAATTTCGATTCTTGTTTTTATTAAAAAAATTCTAAAACACACCAGCCGACATATTACCTGAGCATTACGGATAACTCTGATGAGTATTAAACTTATTCAAAGAAGTCTGACTCTGAATTTCGTGAAATGATTTAGAACACAGATATTTTCCTCTTTTTTGAATGAAAAAAAGTTTAACATGTGTGGCATGGGGCGCAAGCATTGAAATTCTTGTCAAATGGCACAAGTAAAGGATTAGCAAAAAATGCATCCTTTTAGTCTTTATTAATGTGTCAAAAATAGAGCACTAATTTCTTAAAATGTATATTAAATATCGATACATTTAAATACAAGTTAAAACAAAAATGGCAGAAACTACTTTGATAATGCGCCTAAAGTAAACTTTCGGTGATGAAGGATTCTTAAAACGTTTTGAAACTCAGGCAAAGTTTAGACAGAACGAATTAGCCTCTTTTTTTAAAAATTAGTTAACATAGTAAGGGCATAAGGTATAATAAAATATATATGTTACGGTCAAAGCCCGAAGTCTGCCCACTTCGCGCATTGGCCGGGGCGTGTGGCCAATGTCCGATGTACTGGAAATGAATTGCGTATATGCGACTTTGGCCGGCCACTTCGCGAAGTGGCCGGAACTCTCTATCCAATGTGCGATGTGCTTGTTGTTCGATGCAGTTGCACTTCCAAGTGCTCAACAAATCGCTGCAGATGTAAAAATAAAACTTTTGTGAAATGTTCGAAATGCCCATAACAATTCGTCTTGTTGTGTCAAATATTGACACTCATAATTTTCTGTAATAAACTAATTCAGTCGATAATGTGATTTTATTTTTGTTTGTTAGTTTGTTTTCTCCAAGGGAGAGGAAATTTTCATAAGAGACCATGAGTTTTCTAGTATTGTGAGATCTTCACGCTATTACCCACCTTGGCCTTTTTTCCGATGGACGATCCTAGGTGCCTAAGAGTGCGGATTCGTCCCAAAAACTACTCTGTGGCAGTAGCGGATTTTAGGGGGGATGGGCCTTCTAAAGGGATGAAAATAATTTTACTATATGTTTAATGTTCAATTGCTTTTTAATTTCTCCAAAACATTCGTAAAAATTGTTGAACAACAGTGAACTCTCACTTATACGCCGCCTCATTTATGTGCCTTTTTCACTTCTACGACGATTTTGAATGGTCCCAGCACATTCCATAGCAAAGTAATGATAGTATCGTTCGTTTATGCGTCGCTCTAAAGAAAAATATTTCACTTATGCACCGAATTTTCCCTAAAATGTATGAAAATTTATTTATTTTCTTTAAAAAATAAGCATGTTTCTTTGTTTTCCTCTTTAATCTTTCGCCTTTATTGCTCACGGAAAGCAATTTTTCCTCATGAACTAGAGTTCGTTGAGAAACAATTATCCATTATGCATCGTTTTAAAGGGAACAGTTTGTAATTAGGTATGCTATAAGGCTCGACCGATGGCATTTTTTGGCCGATGGGCCGATGCCGATGGCCGATGGTTAAAAAAAAAACAAATGCTTAGAGAAATAAATATTTATAAGAGATATGATGAGTCATATATTCATTTCATTCTGATTATTTTTCAGTCATTCAGATTTTGGGCCTAATTTTCTATTTTACTACCACTCGACAAAAATTATATGAGAGAGAGAGAGACGCAGTAAGTTGAGAACTCATTCGTACCATTTGTACTAGGTGTAGTCATGAAGATACTTTCTTAGCTGCAATCCGATGTTCCAAATAGCCTTTTTACTTTTACTTTTTCTTTTTTTGACTGATCAATTTTAATTTCAATGCAGACTAATATCATAAATTGGTGACAACTGAGTGATATAATCGCAAAGTATTTTATAACTAACAAAGAAAGATACAACAACGATGGAGACAAAATAAGATGCTGAATTTGGTATCGGCAGGACGGTATTTGACAAAATTCCTATTAAAATTGTCGATATTTGTAACATGAATCTCTGTAAAGCAGTTCCGCATCGCTTCGCAATATACTCTTTATTCATGAATTAAGTTCCACGTACATATACGAAAACGTTTCAGCAGGGCCATCATTTCAAGTTTTTCTGGGGGGGGGGGGGCAAAGGGTAAAAACACAATACAATTTCACCAGAAAACAACAAAAACCACGCCCACTTATATGCAAAAAACATTGATTTTTTCAAAGTCAGGGGGGGGGGTCAATTGACCTCCCCTGCCCCCCCCCCCCTAAATGACGGGCCTGCGTTTGAGATAAAAATTTGAAACGGACACTGTGTTTAGAAAAAAGGCAACTGCTTTATTGTTTAACATAAACATAAAAAAAAAGACTTCAACAATAATATGTGGATTTAGATTATACACCAAACTTGATAAAAGAACTTCCCATTATGTTGTTTAATCATTAAAAAAAATACTGAACCAGTCAACAAATTACACTGTGTGAGGGGAAAAGTTCTTTAGGATATTTTTAAACCATAAAGTTAAACAAAACAAGAAGTTCCGTCAAGAACTAAACGAGCCTACTTTTCCGTACATCGACATCGGTATTCTAGCATCTGACCAATATTCTTTTAATTATCTGAGACGACAAATTATGTCAAACGTACCTTTTTAGCACCTAAAAATGATTTCTAAAAACCAAATTTTCAGATTTCATCAGACAGCAGCTTAAGTTGACACTGAGCGTCTCTACGGGCGGAGCCAATAAGAGCTCACAAGCAGTTAGCGATCTCCTCTAATTCAATAAGTAGGCTGTGACGTTTCATCTAGCTCGTTTTTCATAGGCTAATGTCGCGCTGACGTCACGATGTTTTTGTCAAGAAACCTTGCAGTGTAGTATAGGCACTTCAAAAGTAAACAAAAAGAAAAAATAAATAAAGTTGTTGCATCTTTTAAACAATGCAGCTTTTATAGTCTCTTCCGCCGAAAAAGACAAAAAATAGTCTGACAAAAAAAAATAATAATAATAAATAAAACAACTGGATAAACAAAGAAAAAAATCGTCTGCACGGTTATTCCTTTTAAGAGTAGGAGTCAGTCATTTTTTCCCAGCCTTCATTTCTGCAATACTTGCTGAGTCAGAGCTAAAGTCGAGGATTCAGAGTTGGGATTGAAAAGTCGGAGTCATCAGTCGCAGTTGACAGGTAGAGTCAGAGTCAAAGGCACAAAAATTCTAATAGTAGGACTCTGTCTTTTTTTCCGAGCCTGTATTTCTACCATAGAAGACTCAGTGTCGGAGCCGGTTTTAAAAAAATAGATTCGTCAGTCGAAGTCGAAAGCTCTAAAATTATAACGGTAGGAGTGGGTCTTTTTTTTTTTTTTCTTTTTGGAGCCTGCATTTCTGTCATGCTTGCGGATTCGAAGTCAGAGTCCAGGGGGTCTAGTCTCTGTCCATACGTAAATTTACGTACGTTAATCATGCCGTCAACATACGCACGCATCGTAACGAACTCTAATAACGTATGCTGATAACCGTACGTGCGGTAACTGCGTAGTCTCTGCCCAAATATTCCGAACGTACGTTAACATTCGGCGTGTTTACGAACGTACTGAAAAATATTAAGCCACGCCTTTATTGCGATCCAAATCAGCCAATCGAAAATTAGCGTTACAATCGACGCGTATCGTAATCGTTGACTTGGCAATGCTCGGTAGACAACGCTTTCACTTTTGTTTTCCATTGTTTGCATACACACAGACCTTTTCTATTACTTATGAGAAAAGACAATGGGTGTCACTAAAAAAATCATTGACAAATATTGGAATTTTGATAAATAACAGCGGGAGTGTATTTTGAATAGTCAAAACAATTGATTTCATGATTTATAAATTATTGTTGTTAACATGTATACAGATTAAAGCGTATTGACTGTATGACATATAGAATATTGCATCTGCCACAATTTAAAGCATGATGGTCATTTGACAACAGCCGAATTGAGTTTTATAAATCGGGTCTTCTTATTTTCAAAGGCAACAAAATTATGTAAAAACAGGAAGATATTGCAGCTTCACAAAAAAAGTAATACTGTTCCTGAATTTGCCGACTTGTCATTTCAAGCTTGCCGAATGAGGAAAACTCTCATGACCTCCCTTCGGGGCTCCTGAATATGTATAATACTATAATATTTTTCAGAATCTAATTTAAAATATTTTTGTGCTGGATATGGAATTAAAACAAGTACTACAGGCCCTAATTAACACAATTGCCAGGGCCTGATTATGGCACAGGCCATCTAGGCCTGGGACTGGGGCCTCATCTTCCTAAGGGGCTGCTAATTTTTTAAAAACTGATGCACAGCATTGAAGAATTATGTATTTTGAAGAAAAAAATAATGATTCATAAATTGAAAAATAAAAACAATCTCTTTTGATACTTAATTAGCACTTCTCTTATTTAGTTCATTTTATGTTTTGTAAAAAAGATTTCTTTCTTGAGAATTAGCTTTAAAACTCTTGAGCTAAAATGGATATAAAAAACAGTATCAGGCCTAGACATAATGCATACAGTGCAACTGCATAGGGCCTTGCAGAGCTCCATACAATGATCCCTAAAAATCGCCCCGCTCAGGGGTGCCCACAGGGAGGATTATGGCGCAAGTTGCGCCAACAAAATTTTAGGGGGGGATTTTTTAAAACTGATTTATTTATTTAAATTATTTATTAAGTTGATTTTTTTTATTTAAATTATTATTTTTTTTTCGTGTGTGTGTGGGGGTGTGCTTGAAATGTGGGTGGAAGAGAAAAAAAGCGATTATATTCTGCGCATAATTTGTACTTTTAAAAAGTTAATACATGAAAAAATAATAGTTATAATTTAAAAAATAAATAAATAATATTAGAAAAAAGAAATAAAAAAGAGGAAAAAAAATAAAAAGCACAAGAGGGTTGTGAAATTTTTTTGGGGGGGAATTCGCGCCATTGAGCTTGGGGGGGGATGGGTGAATACTTTCTTCATTATTTTGCAAACAAAACATCATTTTTAATGCTTTACGTCCATTTATAGGGTATTATTTAATTATCCCCCCCCCCCTTGTATCGCCACTGCGAAAAAGATTTTTTTTTTGTGACTTGAAAAGGCAGAGCACAGAAGGGGGCCTCTAAAGTATTGTCGGCCTTGGGCCTAAATTTTTAATTGACAGTGTCATTTATTTATTTATTTTTTTGTGAGAAAATCTTTCCTCGAAATATTGTCGTTACAAATCAAATTAAAGCGCATAAAATTGTTATTAAAATGAGCTAATGTGCAACTCTGTACCTCTCATAGAACTTGAGTTATAATATTTTACAACACAGCCAGCAAGAAAAACAAATGTTTTTTAACGAATTTCAGAAATTAATTACTGATTAATTATGAATAATAGATTTTTTAATATAAAAAAATAGACGTGAGGCCGCCCTGGACTTCTGAAACTGCCCCCCCCCCTTGAGGTGTTGAATTTCAGAGTTGTAAAAAAAAAAAAAACTTTATTTACTTGACATAAAATGTATTTTCAAGGTAAACCGTGCAAAGCCCGGCCACACAGCGTTATTAACAAAGAACAGTATTTAATTCAATTAATTGATGTAATTCTCGCGGCCGATCCGCCCTGCTGTCTATATAAAAAAAAAGTCTTCATTTTGCATGAAAAAAGTGCCCCCCCCCCAATCGTGCCGCCTTGGGCTATAGCCCATTAAGCCCATACGTAAATACGGCACTGTTCAAGGGTAGGGTTCCCGAAAGTTACATGAAAATCCGAAACGGCTAGGTCGAGATTTCTTCCGTTTTTTGGTTGATTTAATATGGTTGAATAAAAGGAATCTGTGCGAAAAAACTAAACAGCAACTTTCGTAAGGCGCGAACAAGGTTTGCTACTACTCTATAAATCAGGGGTGGCCAACCTTTTTATAGAGAGTGCCACTATCTGGAGAGAAAAAGCTCAGCGTGCTACATTATATTTTTTCAACAAGCTGAAATTTTTTAAAAAGTTAAAAATAGATTTTATTTTTGCTGACTATGTAATTCTTACTCAAATGAAACATTTTTTCCTGTAAATCTGAGTAATTGAAATTAAAATGATGATAAAGCTAAAACAAGTCCGAACTTAAGAATTATCGTTAATAAACACTTTTATAGGTTCTGTCAGTTGACTTATGCTTAAATTAGAAACAAATAACATCGAACATTCTATTCTAAAAATTAAACACACTGTACTTAATGTGGTTTATGAGTCTGTATCTTTTTTACCGTCTTTAATTTTAGGATTAGTTCTTGAGAATCCTAAAAAGTTTAAGTGCTTTAAGTGCTGTGAATTAATATTCAATAGTATTTAGATTTTTCATCATTCATAAAAAAAATATTTGTTTAGAGGCGTATTTTGAACCAAATCTACAACAGCACTAGCCGGCTAAAGTGTGTAAACGTGAAAAAAAAAATTGTTACAAATTTCCAAATTTCTATATAACATAGATGACTTTCTGTTGAAGTAAGCTCTTATATTTGATCACCAAAGCATAAGGTCAATAATTCCGATTTGGATTTCAGAAGGGTAACAAGTAGTAACTTGTAGAGAAATAGACAAAGAATTTGAAAAAGATTAGCATTTCGTTATCATCATGAAAATCATCAAACCTAATACTGAATGAATATTTAAAATAGGTGTAAAATTTTCTCCATATATCATCGGAAAAATTACTAAATTTGGGTTGTTACATTTTGGGTAGTATTAATTTTAATGTTTTATTCTTTTTTCTCCAAAGTAGAGAAAGAAACTGAAGTTTCATCATAAAAGAATGCAGATGGCCTATACTGGTTTAGGAAACTTTTTTTGTACTACATCTTAAATTTAAATTACTTAAACGCCGGACAATTAGAGATGACGTAGCTAAATTCAACTGCTATTCTTCATTCCTAAGTAGCAAGTCCTCATTGCTTTCCTTCCAGATATTTTAAAAAACACACAAAACACACTCCCTAAAATTCTAAAATCTTATGACTATTTTTCCTTTGGATAGCTATCGCACATTTCAATGAAGGAGTAACTTGCCATACTCTCCTCTTTCTCCTGAGAAAAAGTTCACAAAACATTCAGCGTTCTAATTCGTTGTTTGTTAATACAATGAACTCAATAGGTTCACCAACAGAGAAAAAGTCTCACTGTTTCGCAAGGAGTTTCTGAGATAGATAATTCGATGACACTTTTGGAAGTTTTTTTTCCCAAATTATTTTCAAGTAATGTAACAAAAACAATTTAAGGGTCTTCGTTTGTGCAAAAATACCGAATTTTGTCAAATTTTGGTTTCTTAATTTTAGTTGCAGAGTCAACTTTTTTTTTTTTTTTTTAAATTTCATCACCCGTTGATAAATCTATTGCAGATCAAGAATCCATTCTGCAGCATCTAAAGTTTCATTCGTGTCAAGCACAAATATGCTTTACAAAGCATTGTCTGGAGCGTCGCAGCTTTCGTTGGGTGTCCGAAGCTAACGTTAAGTACTTTGCAATATTGTAGTTCAGACAATTTGTAAACCAGCCTTCTGACACTTAATCGTCATATCATTATATTTATCAGTTTAAGTTTTTATCAATATTTTTGAGATCGACATTTTTTCCTCAATTTTGGAGTTTTTTCAAAAAGTCTTTGCGTGCCACTGTTACAGCTCTGCCGTGCCACATTGTGGCACGCGTGCCGCGGGTTGGCCACCACTGCTATAAATGGACGCAAAGCATTAAAAATGATGTTTTGTTTGCTAAATAATGAAGAAAGTACTTACCCGTAAGTGAGCTGGTAGTCCTCCGGCGGGAAAACTATCTTTACCATCTTCCGTGAGGTCAATCGCTAAATTTTTTGTTAAAACCTGAAAAGTTTAACAAATCTGCGATCTGAAAGCTCGAAAGCATTGAATTGGTCTTTAAACACCATTTCTTTCTATCGTTTCCAATCTTTCAACGTCTTCTAGTTGCTAATCCAACGCAGCAAACGCGGCATCCATCTTGATTTTTAAGTACGCAAAATGGTTTTCCGCCAGAAAGAAGACGGCGTAAATTTTCCGTATGTTTACATTTTAGAGTACGTATTTTGCGTACGGAAAAAAAGGGCAGAGACTAGAGGGTCTCGCTACATACGTTAAAATGACGTCACGGGTTGGTTTTGAATGCGGAGAATTTTTACGTATTGGGCAGAGACTAGACCCCAAGGAGTCGGAAGCAGAGTCCTCACTGCAGCTTATTCAGAAAAGTACTTTACATACATTATTTATTAAAACTATTTTCTAACGAAGTTAGTTTGATGGAAATCCGACTTTAAGTTCAGCATCTATATTAAACTTAAATTTCCCCGTAGGTGCAATGTTAAGTCTTTTTCTGAACGGTTCAATATTGAGCGGAAAATGGTTTAAATAAAGAAGCGAAATATGAGAATGAGGTGTCCTCGCCGAGATCTTTCGAACAAAAAAAAGTTTATCAGATTCCGACTGTTCACTTAAAAGTTATTAGGTGGGAAAAGGTTGTTTGAGCGGTTCAATGTTGAACAAAAAACTGTTCAAATTGAAATTTTAAATACGGCAATGAAGTATCCTTGCCGAGATCTTTCGAACAAAAAAAAGTGTGTTTAAATAGGACTGTTGACTCAAAAGTTATTAGGGGTGACAGCTTGTTTGAACGGTTCAATGCTTAACGAAAAAATGTTTAAATCGGAAATTTAAATGTATATGGGAATGGAGTATCCTTGATAAGATCTTTCGAACAAAAAAAAAGTTTGTTCAAATCGGACTGTTCACTAAAAAGTTAGTACCGCGGGACAGGTAGTTTGAACGGTTCAAAGTTGCACCAAAAATTGTTTAATCCGAAAAATCAAACATGGGAATGAGCTGCACTCGCCGAGATCTTTCCAACAGAAAAAAAGTTTGTACAAATCGGAATGTTCATTCAAAAGTAATAAGGGGGGGGGGGGGGGGCAGACAGACCGACACACAAATTCCCCATCTCAAAACCCTACTTTCCAAATTTTAAGTTTTCGATTTTTTTTTAAATGTTTTTATTTTTGTTAGACTTTTTTTTGGACCTGGTGATAATTTTATGATGCATTAAACCGCTTTTAATGCTTTTTCGTTTTTTTTTCCTTTTAACTGGAGAGTAGGCTAAAAAGGCAACAGATAAATCACAATACTAAGTCATAGCTTGAATTTCGCTAAACTTAAAATGTATGAACAGAAATGTTTGAATGTTCGTTAAAAATTGCGACAGGTTACATAACTCATTTTATTGAAAAATGCAAGATGGCAATGGTACATATTCAATATTATAATTCTGCATTAAAATAATAGGTCAAATCTGAAGTAACACACTGTAAAAACTGAAACAGTCAAAAATGAGTACTTTCATGCTTTCAAATTTTCGTGAATGCTTTTATTTCAAATATGAATCTTTCTGTTTCAAACCTAAGAACCAATGTTTTCAAATCTGAAATTTAAGTGCTCAAGTTTGAGTCAAATAACTTTAAATTTGTTAAATGAACTTAATTTTAGCGGGGTAATTGAAATTATTCATATTATATTACATCTGCTGCTATTTCGAACGAATTGCTCTTTCCAGTAATATTTTATCAGATAAAAATCTGAGGAACTACTTCTTGTCTTTTTCACCGTCATTTTGTCCTGACTGCGGAAGAATACGTAAATATTGAGTCAAGATGGCGGACAACACAAGTGAACGTTGCACAGAAAGCGGATACCGGATATTAAACTTAGAAGGATCCGGTGAAAATTTAAACGTAAGTTCACTGTATTTTGTATCATTGAAATTATTTTTCCTATTTTTATTGTAAATGCACTCTTATTTCTATATCAATGAGAAAAAATGTGTTTTTGGCAATGAGTACATCATAGTTTCAAAATTTATGACACCGCTTTGTTTCAAATGTGAACACTTCCATGTTTTTACTTGGTTCCCCTTATACTAACATAATAACTTTTTTACGAGTTAAATTAGTTTATTTAAGCGGGGTGATTAAATTAATTTATATTCTATTTCATCTGTTGCACTTTTGAGCGAATTACTCCTCTCAGTAATATTTCATTTGACATAATGTAGGGAACTATTTTTTGGGCTCGGATGGTGACGGATATTTGTAAGCTGCCATGCGATCCGTCGTGAGTCGTGACTGCTCGCAAGTATGGAACAGCAAAAAATGACGTGTTCAGAAGTGCGGCATCATCGAATTCACAGAAAATTTTGAAGGTAAGTGCATCAGAGTTTTAACTAAAATAAAGTTTTCTGTTATTTGTTTCAGTGCATGACAATATTAATTAAAAGATGCGTGGAATGTTCTGTAGAGATGGAACGATTCGGCTTTACGAATCATAAGGTTTTGCCTGTCGCTTTAACCTGTAAGCATATATTGTAAAGATTCATTAAACAATTGTAATGAAATAAAATATTGTCCTTTAAGTTGCACATAATTATACAGTGGGTACCTATTAATTGAATCGGTGGTTAATCGAATCATTCGCGTTAATTAATCAAATCGTCTAAAACAAAACAAAATCCAGTTTTATTAAATTAGCTGCTTTTTTGCATCGAAAGTGTTCAAAACAAACGTGATTCATGTAAGCGGTGGCCACTGTATCAAAAATTAAATGGAACATTTTTAAATGCTATCAGAAAAAAAGCTTTTAAATAAACTTATCTAACCTTCACATTATATTGTGCATATACAACTTTGTGTGTTACGTTCATGTAAAACATTTTCCTTCAGTGAGAAGAATTTAAAAAAAAATCATTTGTTATTGCAAAGTTATTCGATTTTACAAGGATCAAAGTCATCCTATATTTCCTAGAAATCTTATATTTTAAAAAAAAATCCTTTATTCAGTTCATTTGCTCTTGAAAAAAAATGCTTGAAAAAAATTTTTAAGTTAATTTTCAAGTGCCAAAGTTAAAAAAAAATATATATATATAAATTACAAGTTTCAGAACCATGAAAAAGTTTGAAAAAATTCTTGATGTTTGAATTTTTTAATTGCTTAGTTAAAAAAAAATTCTACAGTGCAATTTTCTGAATTTGTATTTGATATGCATTTTTGCGAAAAATTGTCTCTTGTATTAGAGATTTCAATACTTTTGCAACTTGCAAATATTTTGCTGTTTTTTTACAATTGGAAGTAATTTTCACACATGCTACCTAAGATTAGTATATTTATGTTTACCTTCATTAAATTATACAGGATGAACTTATTTTTAGAATCATGGCAAAATTGAATTTATTCAGACTTAGCGAAAAATCGCTTTTTGTGCTTGATATGCAAGTTTTTTTGCATTTTGTAGTTATGTTCGACTATATTTAATAGCAAATGTATTTTATAGGAAACATGCTAACATTGCACGTGCTTCTCTGAAATTTGCCTTGTATGTATAAGATTTGAATACTTCTGCATCTTGTAAATGTGTTAATATTTTGGATATTGGAAGTTATTTTGACTTGTGCTACTCCAGATTAGCTTGTTTTAATTTTTACTTTACAAACTAAGAAAATTATTAACTTTTGTCTGTTTATATACTTAGTACCTGGGGACCGAGCCTGCTCGGTTAAAAAAAGAGGTTTGTAAACTCGTGTTTTTTTCTAAAGTGCGAAGTACTTTTTTAGATAAACTTGAAAAGCATTTTTAAGCCTTTAGTTGCAATAACGCATTTAAAACAGCCGAAATTTGTTTTGAAAAACACAACCTTATTTAATCCACCGTAAAATCACACCCAATTTCATTTCATTTGGCGCTGGAGAGGTTGATGAGAATGGATGCAGAGTCCATATTCTCCAGTACCCATTTGGTTCCAGTTGGTTTTAACTTTCACTTCACTTCATACTCCAGGAAACTACTTTGATATAACCCCCCCCCCCCCAAATCAGAAATTTGGCGACTTTTTTTTTTTCTCGCCGAGCAAAATACCTGTTTTTGTTGCTGCCACAAAACTTTAAAAAATGGTAAAAATACAAGAAATTACTAAATTTGGCAACAGCAAAAACCTAAAAGCTGAAAAAACCTAAATTGACAACACCAAAATAAGAAACAGCAACAGTGAAAAGTCAGTAGCGCCAGATTTGGAGCGTAATTTTTTTGGGAGGGGGGGGGTACATTAAAGTTATGCCACACTCCAAGTTTCCCCCCGTTCATACCACAACTCGTGGTTTAACCGGGATGGGGCCCTGAAGAGCGCTCTGTTCATTTTTGAACCAGGCTCAAGGGCCGAGCAAACACTTGGCCCAACACTCCCCAGAGGTATCGCTTCACTTGGGCGATTTTGTGACCACTAACATTTTTAACATTCCCCAGCCACCATTAATGAAGACGGTGGATCTTTGATCGGCTGGGCTCCCTCTATATGATCGGCCCCTGACCCTACGGTTACGAGTCCGACGACTTACTGATCGGACTACAGCTGCCGACACGCAGTTCTAACTTTATTTTGATTGATCTCTTTTAAATTTCAAAAACAATAACAATTCTAACGTGTTCCCAAAACTCTTTGGCCAAATACCATAAAAATTTAAATTTACGCTGATGTGATTAAGTATGAAATCCATTGTTATAATCAAAACGTGGTTGCTATGAAACAGTAACAATAATCATAACAGTAATCATAAAGAAAATGGCGAAAGAGAAAGCTTCTCAAGCTGTCAATGAAGGCACAAAAAACTTTTTTTTTTTTTGTGAAAACTGGCGTTTTTACAGAAAAAACACCGATGTAGATGATCTCAAAAACCAAAACTATATCTAAATACAAAATTTTATTAAAATCGTTAGAGCCGTTTTCGAGATCCGGAATATATACAAGAATTGCCCATTTAAAGATATTAGATTTATTTTTGCAAGCTTTATTTTAATCATTATTTACTTATTTTAGGCTTATTTACTTGTAGTTCAAATTTTTATTCGCAACTTCATGAGCAAAAGAATTGAAAATACTTGGTATTATTCATGATTATGGTTTTTGCTGCCACCTCTATCTTAAAACTTATTCCTGTTATGATAAAAATGCAAAACATAGATTACTCCATAGTGTATGTCGAGATTAGAAGAAGCACTTTTTTTACTCCGTTACTCACAAAATTTGTTTCTGAATAGAGGTACAGGTTTCTTACTTAAATTCTCGTGTTTTAGAACAGGGGTCTCCAACCTTTTTTACTCAAGGGCTACATTGAATTTTTGGAGGCGAGGCGGGCCGACAATATATCAGTTTAGATGGCTTTGTTAGTCCTAGCCCCTATCTCATATAGCCACTTATTTTTATTTGTTTATTTATTTTGTGTGTGTGTGTGTTGGTCAAAAATAAAGTTCGAAACAAAACAAAAGCATCAATGACAAAATTTTTACTGATTTACCTACATTTTCTTTTAAATTTTCAATTATTACCATTTTAATACCCATAAATATGCATTTATGTCATAAAGCTCTAATACGACATTTAGTAAACTTGTAAAAGTTAGATTAATTGAGACAGGGTTATTGTAGTTAAAGATAAAAATAAAAAGATTTTTATTAAATTTTTTTTTAGTTAGCAAGCTTCCAGGGATCCAGACAAAATCTGTTCCCAGGCCGGATCTGGCTGCGGGCCTTAGGTTGGCGACCCCTGTTTAGAAAAATATGATTTTAAATAAAATTTTAAATTGTTTTAAAATTCATTTTTTCTTTAATTTTGATATTTTTTACAATATATTTGAGTAAAAATACGTACATTGTATAGCCTTGTGTACAGTAGAACCTAGTGTAATAATAAATTGGCAAAAAAAGAAATAGGCCAACCTATGTGCTGAAAGAACTTAAAATGTTATGTTTTAACATTTTGCTGCAGCTATTATTATTAATAAATAATTTATTCATTGTGTATAAATATTTTCTAGATTGATGCTGAATTCAACTTGCTCTACAGCAATAGAGGGGGGAACTTATGCTTCGGACCACTGCCTGGGTCAATAGTTGTTCAAGCAAGACATTCTGGAAGTTCTGCAGCAGAGCAGTTCGCTCGTGATCACTAAGTTTATTTGACAACAATCAAGCCTTCAAATGAAAGTATGCTATGAACATTTAGACTGGTAAGCTCTTTCTCACTTTTTAAAATTTATATTACTTATAGTTACCATTTGACATTTTTGTCGTCTTTCAATAACTTTCTTAAAATTTGTTTTATTAAAATCTCTTTCTAAGAAATTAAGGAAATCCTCAAACTTTAACTGTCGAGGGTACAATGAGTGTGGAAAATTTATTAGATTTAGAATGGCAACAGTCCACATGCTCCCGACCGCGAGCTCCTAAAGGAGACACACATTTTTAGATACCACTGAACTTTCGATAGAAGCGTGCAGCTTTCTGATGTAACAGATTGTTACCCATCGATGTCCCATTTCTTGTTTCGAATGATGAAGTTTTCTCTGTAAAAATGTACATAGTTTTCAATTTAATTAAACAGTTCTTTTTTAGCTTTTAAGTTCATTTTTTTCGTGGAATTAGAACTTCGAAGTTTTGCACGCCATTTTTTCTTCATGGTGCATTCGGCACGGGAACTCGGATTATAATACTTTGATTCGCTTTATGGGATTTGATGTCACTAGAAAATTCCTCTGGATTAGCACATAGTGCGAAGACTGCAAAGGTAAGCGAAACGTCTTTACTTACCGCTATGGATTTCGAAAAAGCCAAAAAAAATCGTACTGTTCTTAGAACTGCAGTAACGAAAATAACAAATACTATTGAAGGTTTAATTAAAGTTGACCAAGTAGATGTAGAAACCCTAGACGAACAATTAAACCTATTAAATATTAAAGCAGAACTTTTGAAGAAAATTGACAATGACATCGAACCGTTATTAGAATTGGAAGAATTTGAAAAAGAACTAATGTCAACATACGAATATGGTGAAAAGATTTCAAACGCGATATTTCGCGCTAAAAGAAAGATGAAAGAAATTCAATCCTGTAATACTAACGAAGTGAACACAAGTTTAAACGTAACTGAGACACAGATAAACGAAACAAATCACGTTAAGCTTCCGAAATTGAACATTCAAAAGTTTTACGGAGATTGCACTCAATTTTATTCCTTTTACAATACTTTCAAAGTCTCGATTCACGAGAACCAAACTCTTTCAAAAACTGAAAAATTTAACTATTTAAAAAGTTATTTGGTTGGACCTGCAGCTTATGCAATTGCGGGTTTTGAAATCTCAGATGAAAATTACGATTCGGCACTTCAGATATTAAAAGAACGATTCGGACAAAAAGACGTCATAATTAACAGCCATATGAATAAATTGCTGAACTTAACTCCTGTTTACAAAATCACTGACATTCCAAAGCTAAAAAGACTTCACAACGACATTGAAATTAATGTTAGGTGTCTTTCAACTTTAGGATTAGAATCGAATTCTTATTCTGCAATGTTATTAGCAGTAGTATTGAAAATAATTCCACACGAGTTCGCATTAGAATATAATCGACAAAATGCGAAAAAATCTTGCGTTCCAGATATAAATCAATTCTTAGATTTCTTGCAAAACGAAATAACCACAAGAGAACAAACTTATTTGTTTAGATCAAGGCCAACAGAATTTAGCAGCAAAAATAAAAAATCACAAGAAAATGCTGTCTCCAATTCTACATGCGGTTTTTTGGTTGCTGCAAAAAATAAGAATGAACCTTGCACTGATAAGAAATCTGAAATTTGTGTTTGTTTATTTTGTAAAAAAGAACACGATATTCTCAACTGTCCGTTAAATGTTGAAAAAAAGAAAATGGTATTGAGGAATCAAGGCAGATGTTTTTTATGCCTTGGATTTAAACACCGTATAAAAGATTGTTTATCGGGTAGGAATTGCAAGTTTTGTTCCGGTAAACATAATGAGAGTATCTGCTATAAATTTAACAATTTAACGGATGACAATTCGAAGGAATCTCCTGCTTGCGATGAGGCGGTAAAAGTAATTTCTGCTGTGTCTCACACAGGAAATAAAAATAGGACTCTTTTGCAAACGAGTTATGTGTTTGCAAAAAATGAACACTTGAATTCGAACTGTGGTACGCGCGTTTTACTCGACTGTGCATCAATGCGCAGCTTCATTACGCAGAACATAGCCAATAAATTAAAATGCAAGGTACTAAGACAAGAAAAATTATCTGTGTATACATTTGGAAGCAAAGTTCCGATTGAAAAACATTACGATGTCATCAAACTTACGTTAATCAACAGAAACTTTCCCGAATCGAAAATAGAAATTGAAGCGTTAGTAACAGACGAAATATCTGGATCATGTATTCCTCCCCCGGAAATAAAAGACTTTAATAAAATAAAAATGTTAAAAAATATGACTCTCGCGGATTGTCCCGAAAGCAAAGAACCCATAACAATTTTAATCGGTGCTGATTATTATTATAATGTTGTAACGGGAAATATAAGACATTTAAGTAAAACACTAGTTGCAGTTGAAACAATTTTCGGTTGGTGTTTACAAGGTAAAAATAGTGAAAACCACGTCTCGTTAGTAATGAATGTAGTCGTTGAAGATACCTCGATTTCAGAACAAATTCAGAAGTTTTGGGACTTAGAAACTTCAGGTCTTATCGATTCGAAACGAGATACTGACCCTAAAGAAAATGAAATCATAAAACTATTCGAGTCTCAAATTAAATATGAAAACAAAAGGTACACAGTGGGATTACCGTGGAAATTAGAAAAGTGGAATTTGGAACATAATAGGAAGATAGCAGAAGAGAGGTTTTCTAGACTTAGAAAAAGATTCCATAGAAATCCAGAGTTGTATTTTGAATACAAAAGGGTGCTAGACGACTATTTGCATCAGAAAATTATTGAACCAGTTATTAACCCGGATAAGGACGACACAGTTAAATTTTACTTGCCCCACAGAGAAGTAATTAGAAAATCGCGTGAGACGAGTAAGCTACGCATTGTTTTTGACGGTAGTTCGCATGACGACAATTGTCTATCATTAAATGACTGTCTTCATGCAGGTCCAAACTTATATTCAGAAATATTTGATATTCTATTGAGATTTCGTTTACATCCCATTGCTTACACCACAGACATGAAGCAAGCGTTCTTACAGATATCTCTTAATGAAGAGGATAGAGATGTAACTCGTTTCTTGTTTACTGATGACCCTTCTGACCAATCTATTCCACCTCAGGTTTATAAGTTTACTCGAGTTCTCTTCGGTATAACTAGCAGTCCATTTTTGTTGGCCGGAATTTTGAAACATCATCTGAAACAGTACACTGACAAACATCCGGAGACTACAAAATTTTTGAACGATAATATTTATGTCGATGATGTTATCGGAAGTCATGTGTCTGTAGAAGAAGCCTTATCCCGCACGTTAGAGTCTATAGACATTTTTGAAGACGCCAGTTTGTCATTACACAAGTGGCGCACTAATTCAATGACCCTAAGTGAACTGTGGAAGGAATTTGGGGTTATTTCTAGTGATAGTTCCGAACCCTTTAGAGAAGGGAATGTAAGTTACAAAGTTCTAGGAATAGCGTGGGACAACTTGAAGGACATTCTTTATTTTGATGTCGAGGAGTTAGTCAAGTTTGTTTCGAAACGGATTGACACTAAAAGATACGTACTCCAGGTTTTAGGACGCATTTTTGATCCTATCGGAATTTTAGGTCCTTTCACAGTGAGGATTAAATGTTTGATACAAAAAATTTGGACTTCAGGTTTAGCCTGGGATGATAAATTACCCGAAGATTTGAGTTTGTTATGGAGAAACTGGTGCGACGAAGTTTCACAATTGACGGACATTTCTATTCCGCGCCACTACCTTTCCGGAACCCCAGATAGCAAAATTAAGAATCTCGAATTGCATTTCTTTTGTGATGCAAGTATGAAAGCGTTTGGAACTGTGGCCTATCTGCGTGTAACAACTGAAAACGAAAATGTTCGAACGGCATTTGTAGCTTCGAAAAATAGAGTTGCTCCAATGAAATCTCTTACATTGCCTCGACTAGAGCTCATGGCTGCGTTACTCTCGGCAAAATTAAGTTACAATGTTTTGAAAGCCTTGAAACGTGACATTTCGTGTTATTTCTGGTCTGACTCGAAGATAACTATTTTTTGGATAAAAGGAATTCCCGAAAAGTTCAAGCTGTTTGTGAAGAATCGGGTTGAAGAAATTCGAAAATTGACTTCCCCTTCAGACTGGTTCTATTGCCCAAGAAAGGTCAATCCCTCAGATGCCTTGTCCAGAGGAACTAAGGCTTCCAAATTGCTAGAAGACCCAACCTGGCTGATGGGACCGCAGTGGCTAAGAAATCCTCCGGAATATTGGCCGAAGTCCGAAAATAATGAAGAAATATGTTCAGAAGAATTGGAATACAGAAAGACATCACATGATATTCTCCAATGTGAATGTATTATTGAAGAAAAGGAAAATCCTATTAACATTACTAAATTTAGTAATATGGAGAAGTTAGTAAGAGTTACAGCTTGGGTGAAGAAGTCCATCATGAAATTTAAAAAGATTTCTAACATATGCGAAACACTGACGACTGAAGAATTATTAGAAGCTGAGAATCATCTTATAAGGCTAGAACAGAAGACATTCTTTAAAGAAGAATATGAATCTTTGAAAAATGGAAATCCAGTTCAAAAGAATTCTGATTTGTTTAATTTTTTACCATTCATGGACGAAAATGAAATCGTCAGGCTAGGTGGAAGATTGGAATTTGCTGAGCTATCTGCAGAAGAAAAACATCCCATCATTCTTCCAAAACAGTCCTGGATAACAACTTTAATCACGAGACGAGAACATGAGAAATTGATGCACGGTGGAACAGCTTGCACACTAGCTAGGATTAGAAAACGTTTTTGGATTCCAAAAGGACGGCAATTGGTAAAGAGCGTCATCAAGAAGTGTCTGATTTGCCAAAAATATCTTGCGAAGGCTGGTAATCAAGTTGCAGCTCCTTTACCATTTGACAGAAGTAACACGTCACCACCTTTCTCAATTTGTGGGTTAGATTTTATAGGGCCAATTTATGTGAAAAATTTTAAAGAAGTTCAGAAGTCCTATATAGTTTTGTTTACATGTGCGATCACAAGATCTATTCACCTCGAACTCGTAAGTGATATGACTACTGACTCCTTCTTATTGGCACTTCGTCGGAGATTTTTAGCAAGAAGAGGGAACTGTAAAATAATATATTCAGATAATGCGAAAACCTTCAAAAGGGCTAAAAAGGAAATTGAAGATTTATCGAAAATTATCTCAGACAAATTGCTTTTGGAATTTCTCACTAAAGAAAGAATAGTCTGGAAAAATATCGTTGAAAGAGCCGCATGGTGGGGAGGGTTTTACGAGCGTCTGGTAAAATCTGTTAAAGATTGCCTGCGGAAATGTATAGGGAAAGCTTTGTTGAAATTTGAAGAGATGTCAACCTTGCTTGCCGAAGTGGAAACTGTCCTCAACATGCGACCTCGTACTTACGTCTATAATGAAAATAATGAACCGATGCCTTTAACACCCATGCATTTCTTGAATTTTGGTCGTGAACCCCAGTATCCTATTCATTTTGCCGAAATAGTAGAAAATGAGTCTGAACGATCTTCACTCCTAAAACGGAAAAAATATCAATCTCTTCTTCTTAAACAGTTATGGATAAAATGGAAACAGCAATAATTACTTGATCTTAGAACTGCTCACTCTTTGGATAACCCAAACAAACAACCGGCACTTAAAATAGGAGATGTTGTTCTTGTCAAAGGTGATTCCAAAAATAAGCTACTTTGGAAACTAGGAAAAATTGAAAAAGTATTTCTCGGACGGGATAGCAATGTACGCTCATACGAAGTTAAAACATCATCCGGACTTTTACGTAGAACAATTCAGCATTTGTATCCCTTGGAAGCCTGATGGTTATTAGAACTGGACTTTATGAACTAGTTCAAAATTAACTTTTATTATTTATGTTGATATGTTTCACTAATTTGAAATTGGTTTGATTTTTGCATATTTATTGATTGATATTTGTATTTTTTGAATTTACTATTTGTAATTTATGTATCAGTTGAAGTAATTGATGAACTCCTTTTGGAGTTCATGGTGGGGAGTGTGTGGAAAATTTATTAGATTTAGAATGGCAACAGTCCACATGCTCCCGACCGCGAGCTCCTGAAGGAGACACACATTTTTAGATACCACTGAACTTTCGATAGAAGCGTGCAGCTTTCTGATGTAACAGATTGTTACCCATCGATGTCCCATTTCTTGTTTCGAATGATGAAGTTTTCTCTGTAAAAATGTACATAGTTTTCAATTTAATTAAACAGTTCTTTTTTAGCTTTTAAGTTCATTTTTTTCGTGGAATTAGAACTTCGAAGTTTTGCACGCCATTTTTTCTTCAATGAGAGGATATTTTAGTTTTGGGTTCAGCTTTGTTTATAAATTATAGCTAACATAATGACTGTTAAAGCAAAGGAATCCAATCTTTGTTAAAGAAAAGAATCTTTTCAACTACCACTTGAAAATTTCTTAAATTAAAAAATATAAAGAATATATTATTTCATTAATTTTCCACAATTTATGCCTCACAAACATTCAAATTATCAATTTTGGATTAACATTTATCAAGTTCTATGGTACAAGCATTTCTCTTGCTTACTAATTTCGTTTAAACTACTTTTCCGCTTTGTAAGGTTGGCAAGTTTGTAGCATGAAAAGTGTTTTTGTTTTTGAATATAGTTAGAGCCCTATCGTTCTGACATTGGACATGGGGTACATTTCTATTTCAGGCCCCCCCCCTCCCCTTCTCATATCAGTTACGTGTTACGAATTCTTACAATACAAGAATGAAATAAAAGTTTTGTGGGGCCGAAAAGATTGAACTTAAAAAAAAAACAATAATAATGCTATCAAATTATTAAGAGACAAACATACGTCGACATATGCAGTAGGTTTTTAATATTAATAGCAAAATATACATTAGGCATTTTGTATTTAGGAGGAATTGGATAAAGTAAGGAGATTTTGGGCCCCCCATCCCCCTGAAATCTAAGAGGAGGGGCCTGTGCCCCGCATCCCCGTGTGCTAATCAGGCTCTGAATATAGTATGTTCGGAAAAATTGGAGAATCATTGCAAAATTGTCAACATTCTAAAAATTGCATAAGAAGTTCAAAAGAAAGTTTTTTTGCATCCTGAGAACATTTCAAATATTTTTTAAGTTGGAAGTTATTGTAACTTATACCACTTTATTATTTCGTACTTTTTAAGAAATTGCCGTATTTTGCTATATTAAAATAATTCTTGATTCAGATATAAACTGTTAACTTAATTTTTTTTTTTCTCTTTAAGGGTGAATATCAGGAAAAGTGCTAATTTGACCATGGAAATTTTCAATTTTTGAAGATACTCAGAAAATTAAATAATAGGGTATTTCAAATACACATTAGCAACAATATTTTTTAAAAATTAGGGGCATGGTCAAGGTGAACATTTACCCCCCTTTTAGGGGGGGTTGTCTTTGAGCGTTACCGACATGATGAGAATGCTACCGAACTGACAAATATTACAGATTTTACACTTAGTGTTTTAAAGTAATCACTTTCACTACCTTTTATATTCAAAAATAAAATAATTATTACTTAGAATTTTATAATATTTTCAGAGTCTGAACGCTTTTTTGTTTTATAAATAAAATTATAGACTAATTAAAAGTTAGTTAAAGTCTAAATAAGTGCGACAAAGTTTGTTTTAAACAGATAAATAGGTTAATAGTTAAAAAATCAAAATAAAATAAAATTCTTAACACAATCTTAAAAAACGAAATTAATTTAGGACAGTCAGAGTTTGGCGGGGGAGGGTGATTTTCACTGTAATGTTCGTAAGTTTTTCATTTTAAAACAAAATAATATTTTTGGGTGCAGTAGTTACGAACGAAGGTCGGAATATTGATGTAAAAGAAAAAAGGGTAAAAAAGGCAATAACTTTGTTTGAAAACTCAAATTTTGCAGAAAATTCATGTTTTTGAAGCATTTAAAAAACAATGAATAAACTGCTAAAATGGGAAAATTTGGCAGGAAAAACGATGCACTTGAACCTATCTGTGTACTTAAAAACTCAACAAACTCATAACACGAAGAAAAAATTGCGAAAAAACATCGGTAACGCACGCATCAGTTTCGTAACAAATACCTTCTACTTCCGCGCTGCCGACATGACCGCTGCCGAC
>JAXGGA010008636.1:0-55762 GCA_038373865.1 Uloborus plumipes | reverse complement strand
GAGATTTTGTTTCCAATTTGTTTTGAAATTTTGTGATTTTAAACGATGCGAACTTTGTAAAAAATAATCTCAAATTATAAACAATCATAATTAACGAAGACAAGATAGCAGCGTTTCTTATTAGGATTGTGTTACTGAAGCAACTTAATTCACCTTTATATTTTTAGTGTGACACATAATTCGAAATTTGAAAACAACAATGGCTGTTTCACATTATAACTATAAAGATGAATTAAATTGCTTTAGTAAGCACATTTTTACCTTTTACATCTTTATTTTTCCTAAAACATTTTTTCTCAGAGCAAAAATGTCTTTATAATTATAATCTCTGTTATTATTATTAAACCGCTTTTCTTTGTGTTTCTTAGTTTTACGAGATTTTTTATAGTTTTTTTTACCAGCATATGGTGTTTTAAAAGTATGTACACCTATGGAGAGGTAAATATGAACAAGACTGGGAATGCGTGGACAAGTTTTTAAAAACAGGGCAAAAACCATACTTAAATCCAAAACTTTTACGTATGAAACTTTTACAAATGCCCCCATTATATCGAATTATTTTTATCACGTTCTGTGTCATCTTAAATTGTTCAGCAATGTGTCAATAACGAACTACTTTTCCTAAATTATATCAGTCTGCTCACAGTCAATTTTTGAAGTAGAGTGTTTTGATCACTGGATAGACAAGGGAAAAACCTATAAGACTACAGTGCGAAGGATAATTTATTATATAAAGATCTTTTAAAAATCATATAATGATTTTGAGTATTATTCAGAGTATAGTCATACATTTGAAAATGATTTTGAACTAAAATTTTCAGTTAAGTAAAACATTTTGCATCTTTTTATTTTTGTGTGATAACTATTAAATCGCAAAAATTATGAAGAAAAAACATTTAAATTCATTACAAATTAAATAACCAAAGAAAGAAAGCATTAATAGTAATTATACTATTTTTTAAAATAGTTAACGGTAAACTTATAAATTAATTACAGAAAAATTACAGAATTCAGCAGACCGTAAAGCTGAAATTTATTTTATTTTATTTTTTATATAATAATTGGTGAAATTCAACAAAGTGCTTGTATCTAACAAGAGTACTATTTTGATAGCCTCTGCTCTCAGAACTTTATACATGCAAATAATAAATTTGTGAAGTAAAATAATTCTGTTTAACACAAGTTCTGCCAATTTAACGACTGTCAGCACCTGCCTTTTGGTACTCCACTCGTACTGATTTTCATCGGCGCAAATGAACGTGCTGGTGTGAATAGCTTAGTTAATTCAGCCCCAGCAGTTTCACGATGTGAATAGTACTATCATAGCCTATTATCTTAACGTCGTATTATAGCGCTCGAACATGCCCTTAAAATGGGATTGAAGATCAATGAATTGTTTATTGGAACTAGAATTGGACTGCAAAGACTAGAAAGGTGCACTGATAAAGAACGATAAAATATTTCTGTATTGAGTCTCAGTGACATATTTTCTAAGGATATTTTTGTGTTTATAGAGATATAAAATATTATAATTGTGATACTATGAGAAAATAATGGTATGAAATTGTAATTAAGGAGTTGCTGTTAAGTAATTAATTAAATTTTGAATCTGGAACAAAAGATAATTAATGTTTTTTTGAACGAAAATCTCTTTGTTGCAGATAATTTGAATTCTATTTATTTCATTCATCAAATAAATAGAATTTCTCAAGTCTTCGTTGGATTTCAATGAAATTCCTTCCTCCTTTTACTTAAATTACTTAAAGTTAGTTTAACTTTAACCGTAACTCTCTGTTCTGGCCACATATTTGCTGGTTGCGTTGATGATCATTCAGTTCACGTCTGGTACCTTTCCATGTGAGTACTTGACTTTTTTGATCTTTTTGGTGTTTGACTGCGTTCCATTTTTTCTTTTGCTTGTGTTATTTTGGTGTTCAAGTTTAATTTTATTCAAGGCTCTTGCGGAAGGTAACATGTTATTGGATTATTTTTTCTCATGTCAGATAGAAAGGACTTTGCGAACCAAGGATCTGGTCTTTCCCGTGATGACGTGCCAGTGCTTGGTTCGCCATTTCACTAATTCCTTTTGTATATATATATAATATATATATATATATATATATATATATATATATTGTTGCTTGCTATGCCTTTTTCAAAACTTGCAATTGTGATTTCAAACATAAAGCTTCAAAAAAAAAAAAAAAAAAAACCTATAAACTACCGGTGAAATCGCTTGCAAAAAACGCTTCGAACGAAGAATTTAAAGCCTTTGTTAAGGCGATCTGTGTAGGAAATTCATTAGTAGATATATCGTTTAAATATGAAGCAAATCCTGTTTATCAGCAAAACATTATGTATTTATACGTTTACTTAAAAAATACAAGTTATTGTCAGTTCTAACACTGGTTTCATAAGCAAAGGGTGTTTTCATTTCCATTAATATTGTATTTTGTTAGGTATGATAAGTAAACTGACTCTTCAATTGTAAAATGCTTAAAATGATTAACAATTATTCATTTTGGTTTACTTTTTCTTCAAACACAGACAAATTATTATGTAACTCGTTATAATATTTGAATGAAAGCTGTTTTGTCTCACTTAACCAATAAATTTACTAGAAACAATATACCGAACTCTGTAAACGCAAACAATAAAGTGTATTAAATGGTATTTTCTTTGAAAAAAAAAAAAAGAGAAAACAGCACTTAAGAATTCTCTGAAGGAATGCCTAATAACATAAACACGTATTTCTCGTTTGGTAAGAAATTTTTAAATGGAGAAAAAAAAAAAAGCTCTTTCACGAAAAACAAATGGTTAAAAAACCCTTTTTCCGAACATTTTTATTCCTTTTGATATCCGTAAAAAAGTTCGATTTCTATGCAAAAATATTTCTCCTACAAGTGAAAAGTACTTTGTTTACTGGAATTTACATTTGTATAAACAATTTACTACATTATACGCGACATAGTGTCAGCAAATTCGGTATACTCGTACATTATTGAGGGTTTCACATGCAAACATCATTTTGATTAACTATTCATCCAGAAGTGAAACTGTATGATTTGGTACTTCAGTTGTAGAAACGTTTGCTATAATTTAAGCTAAAGTTAGTTATTTTATTCGGTTTTGTTAATAATACACACATGTTATATAAACAGTTTTATAACAATTATTTTTTTTGTCAAACAGAAAACGTTTGGTCTTCGTTTGATCTTCCTTAACTTGTTTTACTACAAGCTGCACGTTACATTTAGCAAGCCCAAATAATAAAATAAATTAAATGCCTTGAATAAAGTCTTTCCCAAATGATTGCCTAATAAAATGCATATATATTTCCCCTTTTTATTAATGGTTTTAAATCATAGTCAATGATCTTTCATGAGAAACACATTCTTTGAAAAAAAAAATCTTAAAATGTTTATTAATTTCAATATTTTGTATAAAAATCAATGTCTATGCAAAAAAATATATATTTCTAACAAATGAAAATTATTTTGTTTATTCGTATAGACAATGAACTACACTATTTATAATATTACGTAACATGGTGTTAGATATTTCAGTATATTCTTGCACTTTTTAGGGTTTCAAAAGCAAAAATGAATTTGATCAGCCCTTGTATCTAGAAGCGAAACTAAATGAGTTGGTACTTCAGCTGTAGAAATTTTTACGATAACTAAAGAAGAATAATTAAAATTATTTATTTTATTTATTTTTTTCTATTTTATAATTATGATGTCTAAACAGCTCTGCAATATTAATTATTTATTTGCAAGCACCTCGTTATGTGTTCCTTAAGCGACAATTTTACTCCAAGCAACATGTTTAATTCAGTACAAACCCAAACAATAAAACACATTAAATGGCGTGAAAAAAAGAAAAACACTAAGTCTTTCCCAAGGGAATACCTAATAACATGCATGCGTAATT
This sequence comes from Uloborus plumipes, assembly GCA_038373865.1. Taxonomy (NCBI): domain Eukaryota; kingdom Metazoa; phylum Arthropoda; class Arachnida; order Araneae; family Uloboridae; genus Uloborus; species Uloborus plumipes. The sequence goes on along the minus strand of JAXGGA010008636.1, from coordinate 51,829 downwards.
TTCCTTTTCATTAATGGCCTTAAAATAGAGTAAATGTTCTTCCACGAGAAAAAAAAAAAACTTTAAAAGACTTTTTCCCGAACACTTTATTCCTCTTGATACCTTGTAGGAAAGACTTCGCAAATTTTCACGTAAAACACCCAACGACTTTGATATAATTCGATCGTGAGGAAAGGCTTCTTTCCACGATTATTACAGCCTCATCCTGAATAATAAAAGCGCGAATAAATCACGCGAACGATTATAGAACGAGAATGTGAAGTAAAGTCTACTTCCCGATGCGTCAAAATAAATTATTATTGTTATTCAGCGCTGGTCATTAAACTATTTTATTTGCAGAAAATGAAATATCCTCTCTACTTTAACTACTTCCCTTCCCCATAAGGCAATTTATGGCGCTGTTAAAAGTTCCAATGCTTTTGAAAGCGAAGAAAACGTAAATTAGGAGCTAGTTTATTTTGATTATGTGCCTGAGTGGTGGAAAGAAAATATTTTATTACGATGAATAATGCTAAGTAATAAAGAGCGGCATGGCTAAAAAGGCCGCTTTCGCTAATGGTAATGAACAATTTGCTTAAAATACGTGTTGAATACTGATCTGCTTCATTTCAAAACAGGCCGCATGGGAGGATCTGCATCCACAATATGGGAGTCTAGCTGTGAAGCTCCTAAACTGATGCATTTTTATGTGCATAAACGGTTAAAAATACAAATTTGGATAAATGCATACACTAAAAAATAAATGTTGCTTTTACGTTATAATGCAACTAATTTTATAGTAACTAACTAAAAATTGCTAATTTTATACTAATAAACTGTAAAATTGCTATTTTGAGTTTATTACTGTGCATTTTACTGTTTTAAACTGGAACCTCTGCTGCCAGTATTACACTGAAGTGACAAAAGTCATGGGATACCTCTTAATATCGTGTCGGCCCTCCTTTTGCCCGGCGAAGTGCAACAACTCGACGTGGCATGGACTCAACAAGTCGTTGGAAGTCTTCTGCAGGAATATTTGAGCCATGCTGTCTCGATAGACGTCCATAATTGTGAAAGCGTTGATGGGGCAGGATTTTGGGCACGAACAGACCTCTCGATGGTGTCCCATAAATGCTCAATGGGATTCATGTCGGGCGATCTAGGTGGCCAAATCATTCGTTGGAATTGTCCAGAATTTTCTTCAAACCAATTGCGAACAGTTGTGGCCCGGTGACATGGCGCATTGTCATCCATAAAAATCCCATCGTTGTTTGGGTACATGAAGTCCATGAATGGCTGCAAGTGATCTCCAAGTAGCTGCACATAAGCATTTCCAGTCAATGTTCGGTCCAGTCGCACTAGAGGACCAAGTCCATGCCATGAAAAAACAGCCCACACCATTACGGAGCCACCACCAGCTTGAACAGTGCCTTGCTGACAGTTTGGGTCCATGGCTTCGTGGGGTCTGCGCCACACTCGAACCCTACCATCGGCTCTTACCAGCTGAAATCGTGACTCATCGGACCAGGCCACGGTTTTCCATTCATCTAGGGACCAACCGATATGCTCACGTGCCCACGAGAGTCGCTGCAAGCGATGTCGTTCTGTCAGTAAAGGCACTCGAGTCGGTCTTCTGCTGGAATAGCCCAAGAAATCCAAATTTCTCCGCACAGTTCTAGCAGACACGTCCATTGTACGTCCCACATTGATTTCTACGGTGATTTGACGCAGTGTTGCTTGTCTGTTAGAATTTACGACTCTTTGCAGACGTCGCCGGTCTCGATCTTTAAGTGCAGGCGGTCGACCACTGCGCTGTCCATGGTGGGATGTTATGCCTGAAATTTCATACTCTCGGCACACTCTTGACACAGTGGATCTGGGAATGTTGAATTCTCTAACGATTTCCGAAATGGCATGACCCATGCGTCTAGCTCCAACTAACATTCCGCGTTCAAAGTCTGTTAATTCACGTCGTGCGGTCATCATCACGTTAAAACCTCTTCACATGAATAACTTGAACAGAAATGAAAGCTCTGTAAAAGCACTGCGCATTTATACCTGTTCTATGCGATGCTACTGCCATCTGAAAATTTGCATATTGCTATCCCATGACTTTTGTCACTTCAGTGTATATTGCTGTTTTTACAGTATAATACAGCTAATTTTCTGGTAATAAACTCAAATTGTGGCAATAAACTAAAATTGCTGCTTCACAGTAATAAACTGTAAAATTACTAATTTCACAGTTAATTACTTTGCATTATATTTTTAAACTGAAAGTTATGCTACTAGTATTATAATGTAAACGCAACAGCTTATTTTTCGCAGTGTAGCAATAATATTGTATTATGGGCCTTTTTTTTAAAGCATAATTTCCAAAAATAGTTAATATCACAAATATACTGCTTAAAAAAGTGAGGTGATTTGTCTTACATCCCATAGGAATTACAGGGGAATGCGGAGCAAAGTGAAATAGCAAAATATGTTAAAAGTTTGCCGCTCCATCAATCAAGCAATATTTTAACAAAGTTCTTAGACATATACTTGATGTCAGTTAAAAAATAAATAGCACTAAAAATCAACGAAAAAAATTACACACGTCATTTTCAAAATTTGATACCTTTATTGTAAAATTTGTAGTTTTTAAAAAATATTTCTTGTAATTTTAAAATAATAACATTTTTGTAATTAACATTTTAGGTATTGATTGAGATCTACTAATGTCCTGTAAACTCCTTGTTCAGTTTATATTAGACATGTTTCGATTGTAAATGCTCAATGTAATTTGTCAAGAGCACGTGGGGCAAAGTGAACTACTCTATTTCGTTTACTTTTGCATTTATTTACTAAATCAGGCACGCATTTCTTTATTAATTAATTTATTCACATTCTTTTACTTATTAGTTCACTTATTTTTTCATTTATTCATTTATTTTCTTATTCATTTTCTATTTTATGCACTCATTTATTTTCTCATATATCATTTAATTAATTTATAATATATTAATTAACTAAATTATTCATTCATTTTTTATTAATAATTCACTTATTCACTTTTCTGTGCATAAATTTGATTACCACTACTGTAAATCCTCAAATGGAAAATATTTCATTACAAAAATATTTTATTTTTCACTTTGCCCCACGGTTTTTTTGAGGTGGAAATTTTCCCCCTTTTTTTAAAGGTGCAAATTAACTGCCAAAAATAAAAAATAATATTTCAACGCAAGATGTATTAGAAAATACATTATTCCTTCTTCATGTACAATAATTTTTAGAACAAATTTCCAATTTGTTCATTTTCAAACAGGTACGTTATCTCAGACATTTCACTTGGCCCCACATCCCCCAATTTTTACATTCAAAAGTTTTGTGAGCTTACATATATTGCATTGTATGTCTATAAATGACGCTTACAGTAACGCTTCAGTCGTATTTATATAAATGTATAAATGAATAACACAGAAATATTTAATAAAAAATGCCCTATTCTAATTTCCTAAACTTTGTGGAGTGCACAAGTAATATAAATATAATGTTAGTGTAATATGCACCGTAATTCGCAGCTTACGCTTACAAAGAAATAACCCCATCAATTAAAAATTAATTTAAACTTCAAAAGCACTTTTTAAAATAATAACGAAGTCAATAAAATACATAAAAAACATCTAAAAATTAAAATTTTTGTGTTTTCAACTTAGAAATGTATGAAAAACATTTATGAAAAATTGCAAAATATATTCCATACAACTATTTTTGAGCTGCAAGAAACAACTTTGTTGTGCCATAAAGTTTTAAACTTTGGTATGTAATACTTGTATCAAGAGGAAACATATTTATTCACTGAGAAACAGGACCTATGTAAATTATAAACATGTGCATTAGGGTGGGGCGAAAAATAAAAAGGTTTTCAGATCAACTTCTAATAGTTGCCAAAAGTTGTCTTTGGTGATAGTTAGCTTTTGTACAAAATTTGAGAAAAATAGGTTAATATCTTCAGGGGGCACTGCGATCGCAAAGCTTTACCATAGCTTTTATCGGGATTTTATGGTTAAAATATGAAAAACAATGCCGTTAGCTAATCTCATTGCATTTTTTTTACTCATAAGATAGATTCATGCATTCAAAGCATATGAAATAGCTCGCAAAAAGTTATTTTGTATGATATATTTATATTTCAAGCATTTAAAAAGAAACAAAAACGTGAAAAAAAGTGATTTTTTTAAATATAAATATATCATATAAAATAATGTTTGTGAGTCATTTCATATGCTTTTAATGCATGAAAACATCTTTTGAGTAAAAAAAAACTCAAAGAGACTAGCTAAAGGCATTCTTTTTGATATTTTAACCATAAAATCCATAACAAAGCTATGGTAAAACTTTGCGATCGCAGCGCCCCCTGAAGATATTAATCGATTTTTCTCAAATTTTGCACAAAAGCTAACTATCACCAAAGACAACTTTTAGCAACTATTAGAAGTTGATCTGAAAAACTTTTTATTTTTCGCTCCACCCTAATGTGTATGCAATATTTTCTGAATTTTGGGCTCTACAGTGTTTGTTTCCTCTAAGAAAAAGATATGCTTCCCAACCGAGCTATAATTTCCCTCAGGTTGGGTTAATTTTGCTTGCATACATAAAAGAGGTTTTGATCACCACTACTTTGGGATCAAAACGATCTAAAGCGCGCAAATTTAGTTAAAAACATACTTTAACTTCTCTATGGTGCGACGAGAACGATTCCTAATATAGATCCCCCCCCCCCGCCCATGTAACCTTAGTTCCTTTCTTTTGTTCCATGTTGACATCTAGTTTTCAACACCTGACGCAACAAGGAAGAAAGTTTAGTTATAAGTTTGACGCATCTGTGTATCTGTCTGGTGTCACCGTACAACCTAAACGGATGGGCCGATTTGGAAAAAGTTTTGTTTGGTTGAAAGATGAAGTGATTGAAATTGTTCTTAGGTAGCGTCTTCGGATGACATGACTTAACAAATATATTTATTAATAACCTTTAAAATATTTTTCGAAATTTTTAAGTGTAAACATACTTGAAAATTAAAAACAATAGTACCAAAAGAAAGATAAAATTTTCTGCGTCTGATAGATTGTGTTTTCAACTTCCATATTAAATACAACTAGAATTATAAAGTTTTTTAAGCATTTGTGACTCGGCCTTCAATGCACGCGATTGGAAACCGATGCCATTGTTGACAGAGAAGGAAAGAAAACTGATTGATTTGAAATGCTAATATGTTGCCAGTTTCTGTTTGTTAACAATTAAAATACTTGTAATTGATTTTAGTTTTAGAATTTCCAATTTTCCCTTTTTATTCTCTTTTGCAAATTTTACTTGTAAGGAATATCTATAGTTTTCCGTGTTGACCACACCCTCTCGAAAACAGTTAAATATATTTAGATTTAAAATGCTTTATGACCACAGACATTCGTTTTAATCTGAGATCGGCAATCAGGGTCAGGGGTTGGTTAAATTTTTATTTTAATCTTAGTACGTGTTGTCTTACTGAAAAAGAAACACGCACTGTAATAGCATACTTCATCTATAGGCCAAGCAGGAAAAAAAGAAAAAGACTGAATTAAGAAGTAGTGGATTACAATAGTTTATAGGCCTATCGTTTTGAATTTTTACAGGGAGGATGGGAACGGATATATGTCTAACGTAAGTTACACAAAAAAAAAAAAAAAAAAAAAAAAAAAACAGCAAACACCTCGTACACTTATATGCAAATACATTGAATTTCCAATGCCACGGAGAGGGGGGGGGGGAATTGATTCCTCCTCCTAATCCCCCAAATGATGGGCCTGAATGGTTATAAAATTCGTACATAAAAACGAATTTGCAGTAAATTATATTATACTTTTCAAAAATTAAACCCCACATTCTCATTTTTCAACCATATTGCTAATACAGTTGACGCTCGATAGAACAACCCTTCTCTGTCCCACAGCGAAAGATCTTTATAACGAGTGGTCGCTATAAGAGGTAGAAAATAGAGTGTATTGGGATAAATTTGGAGCTTTTCCACCGGTCGTTATATTGGGATAGTCTTTATAACGAGCGGTCGTTATAACGAGCGTCGACTGTACTAAGATGTTAATTGAGTGCTTCAAACTCGGCTAATATACGTCACATTGTCTCTACTTTCCACCTTAGTACAAACATGTACATATTGCAAACAATGGTTTACATAATTACGCTTTTACTGCGTATGTAAAGAGCGAGAAGAATAATAAACATCACACCAGGCCCGTTATTTAGGGAGGGAGATCAAGGTGAGAAATCAATGTATTTACATATAAGTGGGCGTGGATTTTGTTGTTTTCCAATGAAATTTGCATTGAGTTTACCGCCCCCTCTGAAAAACTGTTAAGTAACGGGCTGCATGATACCTTCTTTGGAGCAAATGTCGTTAACTTCAACTGCCTTGCTGTGAAATAGTCCTTGAGTTACGAGTTGAATGGATGGGCTGTCTAATTGTTAACTGCAAAGTAAGCAAGACATTTTTGTAAAAAACTTTATCAGAAGAGAGCCTTTTAAAAAGCGATTACACAGTTTATGCATGCTTAGATCAGGATATCAGTTTCATTACATACGAAAATATTAGTTTGGTCCGATCACCATTATTAATCACAGGGAATCTTGCTTATTTATAAAAATTGTTCCTTTTAAATATTCGCTAAGAGACTTCAGCATTTGGTATATTTATGAAGATTCTTACAGGAAATACAAATGCGTGTATAGCCAATGCTCCATATTTTAAAAATAAATTATATGTTAGCCTTTATTTTCTTATATATATTTTCCTAGTTGTTGTTAAAAAAATCATTTATCAAATACTGAATATTTTGGTATTTTTACTAATGTCATAAAAGAGTAACAGAATAAAGCACGGCTCATAATATGCATCACAGCTATAATTTTTTTCATAGTAAATAAAACAAATAAAACTCTATATTTTAATTTGTTAAATATTTATTAGCATACGAAAACGAAACGTGAATGAACCAATACTTAAATTCGTAATTAAGACAACTGCTGTTGATCTTGTTTTTGAAACTGCTAAGTATTTTCAAAGAAATAGCTTAAAACCACGATCACATTTAGTTTTAGTTTTAAAGGTTAATATACAGAATACACGAGCATGAATGTTACTTTTTTTGTGTTACTAATAGCATTCCTCGTATAGCATTTTTTTTCCAAACAAAAACGAAAACACATAATCTCTTAAAATATTTGAAGAAAATGATGCGGCTCTAAGTGCATAATTTAGTTTAAAGCTACTCTTCCATTCTATGATACTTAGGGCAATTTTTCGGTTCCTTACTACTATTCTTTGGTGCAATCATTTTAGAAGCAACGAATATAGTTTTAAATTCTTTAAATACAGACCATTTAGGAACATATCATTTGTAATATATAATGGCAGTTGCGAACGACTAGGTCTGATGAGCTGCCCATAAAAACATATAAAGCTTATGATTTTTCGTCATAAATAAAGATATTTTAAAGCTTTCCTGATTTTTAGTGCACGACATTAGGAAGGGGATTTAATTCTCCTCAAAGCAGCATTTTTCAGCCATTTTGTTTCACGTAATGAAGCAATTACAAGAAAATACTTTTTAAATTTACTGCAAGAAAATTAAAGCTCCCATTTTCTCCCTTTTTTGTTTAAAATGTTTTCCAAAAAAAAAAAAAAAGCAAAGAGATACGCCGTGATAGATGCCATTATAAATATTATCATTTTTTCTGACTCGAAGGATATATTTATTGAAGAACTAGTACAAAACGTTTTTTATTATTTAATTGTGAATTTGAAAATTACAGGGACTAACTATCATATATATGCTGTAAATACTCATGTTTGTGTCACTCTAAAAGGCTGATGTTTTAAAATATCAACATTTACCTGTGATTCATCCGAAATATTCGGCTTACCACTAACGAATTTGATTTTTGAATGTTGACATTGACCTTGTTTTAGTCTTTCACGGTATAATGTACATATACATACCATAGCTGTATAAAAAGTGATCAAAAAAAGGGGGGGGGGAGAAATAAACTTGGAGAAAAGAGTTTCGTCGATATCGATACGGCCATACCGTTTCAACCAAAACATTTTCAATGGGATGATCAGAATACATCATTTTTATTAGATGACATCTGCCTCCAAATCGGTTACTCCCAATTCCAGACTGATGACTTCTAATAAAAAGGAAATTGCGGTCTCTGGGTGGTATTATCAAGTTGGCAGTGTAACCTGCAGTTTTGCCCTGACTTAGGGATGGTATCTTATTGCTTAATACTGAAGATTTACCTTTAATTAACAAGTATAATTTTACAACTGCTGCTGTCTTTCGCAGTACCATAAAGTCGGGTTACTTGGACCCACAAGGAGGTTACTTGAGCCCACAGTAAAATGATAAAATCTGGGTTTGGTACTAGCATTAGAGACTGCAGAGTGCTTCTACCTAGAGGAGAAGCGAGGAACTACGTGCAAGTCTTCAACTAATAAGTACCAAACCTAGATTTTATCATTTTACTGTAATGGGCTCAAGTAACCCCTTAGGGCCCAAGTAACCCGACTTTACGGTACTAATGTTGTACTAATGTACTAATTTTTTAAGCTACCAGTTTGTTTGGCCCCCTTAACTTTTTTAAGATTATACTTTCCTTCAGTCAGGAAACTATTCGGCTATTTACTTCCTATATCAGGGTGAGTTCAAAAAAGAACGAAAATGAAGCCTTCGAATAGAATAACCGAACTGTCGACGTATTGCATGTAAATGGATATGTATTGCAAGTGTAATAAATAAATGACATTGAATTTTTCGTAGAGAACATTAAGCATGTTATCTTAATCAAGTTTTGTATTTCATGTTAAAACAAGAAGTTCTGTCAAGAACTAAACGAGCCTACTTTCCCGTACATCGACATCGGCATTCTAGCATCTGATCATTATTCTCTTGATTATCTAAGACTAAAAATTATGTCAAACATACCTTTTTAGCACTTGAAGCTGATTTCTAAAAGCAAAATATACCCCTCTCATCAGATGAAATCTCTACTAATAATAAAGCTGAAGGTGGTTCTGTCTGTCCTTCTGTCTGTCTGTTACGCGCGTAGCGCCAAAACCGTTCGGTCGATTTTCATGCCACTTGGCACAAAATTAGTTTGTAGCATGTAGTTTTGCACCTCGAAGCGATTTTTCGATAATTCCATTTCGTTCTTTTTCTATTCGAATTCTTAGCGGAAATTCGATAAAATAGGGAAGAAATATTTCACACACATTTTCAAGTCTTATGTCATTCGAAAGCTTGGAATTTTCTGCACAAAATGAAGTTTTTTCGAAGTTTCTACGATCATCAGGAGAGCTGTAACAATTGTTTTTAGAATCCCGAAATTCAAGGCTTACCTTCAGTAAAGCAAGCCAAACGATTCTAAAATGGTTCAGCTCGATAATAAAATTTGTTTGAAAAGAGAGATGAAAAGAATTATTTTATCAACGGAAATCAACTTTTCATGTTGTTAATATGGTTACGTGTTCATACTTATTTTTGTTTCGTTCTTTTCCAGGGTTGCCAGACGTAGTATTTTTGATTCTACGGTAGTATTTTTTCGGCCCAAATAAGGAGCGTAGTATTTTTCTGGCAACCCTGTTTCCAATATACTAATGACTTAATTAAAAGATTTGGCGGATTTTTTTTTTTTTTCATTTTCATAGATTTCGCATTTCAGCAACATTGATTTTGGCAACGTTTGGAAACAGTAGTATTTTGTAATATTTTTTTTAGAGGAGGTATAGTATTTTTTGGCCCAATTCTCTGGCAACCCTGTCTTTTTCCCGGTGAAGATGCTTTGGGACCCTGCTTGGCGCGTTTTCAAAAAGTCAACTACGCAAATAGCTAGGGTTACCACGCTTGGCGCGCCTATCGTTCATTTAGCGAGAAAAAGGGTACCTAAAGCACAGATTAACGAAATATCGTATCAATTTCGATATTGCATCGTTTTTTTTAAAGTGTTTCGTTTCGGAAAATGTATTGTTTTGTTTTTTTAAGCTGGGAAAGAAAACTTTCTTCTTCTTTTAAACTTTGGTAAGATTTCTGTTGGTTTCTGTTATCAACAAAACTGTTCTTATTTTCTCTTTTGGCTTATTTTTGTCCATCTCCCTTGGGGTTGCATTCGAATGTTCTAAGGGGGTGTTTTACCCCATTTATCGGGTAAATCAGTGTTTTCAATGCAAGGTGATATGAATTGGTTAACAAAAGTGATATGAATTGGCGCGACCACTTGGCGATATATCGCCAAGCTTTTGATCGCCAAATATTTGACGCCAAATTGGCGAATTTTTTTTTTTTTTTTGATTTAGGTTCAATTTGGCGCTGTTGGCGATATTTTGCGAAAAATCCACTGAATGATGTTAAAAACGACGATCTTTAGGAGATTAATCATTGTAAAATATTTTTTTGCATTGTTTCGTAGCAAACTAGGGCTACAAATGTTTGAATTGTTATCTTGCTCACTCCAAGCACTATTTTAGCACTTAAGGCATCTACTAAGAAATTTACACGTAAAATTAAGTAGTGTGGGGTCCATATCAGATCTTTATATCACTTTGAAGGAATTATAGTTGAATAAAACTAAAATAGAGCATTTTTTCTGATATATCAATTATTTTACAAATGAACTTTTAATTTTATACCACGGGCAAAGCCGTGCGGGTACCGCTAGTAGACACATAAAAAGTAAATAAATGAATAAATAAAGCTTTGTCGCACCTTTTAAAGAATGTAACTGTTACAGTTCTTCCGTAGAAAAATTCCTCAATTGTTTTCAAAAAAAAAAATTAAAAGTACAAAGTACATCAAAACACATTTTATTAAAGAAAGAAAAAAGAAGAAAAAAAAACTCGTCCGTTGATAAAATGTCTCGAATTTCACTTTTAATCCGTTGCCAGTTGTTAAATATAAATAAAAAATAAAATGCCCTCGTGAATGAAACATTTTTGTTACAAAAAAAAAATCGTCTGCCAAAAATAATAATAATAATAATAAATTCAATAAAACAAATGAATAAATAAACAAAAAAATCGTCTGCACAGTCAGTCATTTTTTTTTTCGGACTGTTTTACTCAAAAGTTATTAGGGGTGACAGCTTGCTTGAGCGGTTCAATGTTGAACGAAAAATTGTTCAAATCGGAAATGTAAATACGGGAATGAAGTATCCTTGAAAAGTTCTTTCCAACAAAAAAAAGTTTGTTCAAATCGGACTGTTCATTAAAAAGTTAGTATCGCGGGACCGGTTATTTGAACGGCTCAAAGTTGAACCAAAAATTGTTCAAATCAAAAAATCAAATATGGGAATGAGCTGTACTCGCCGAGATCTTTCCAACAAAAAAAAGTTTGTCCAAATCGGAATGTTCATTCAAAAGTTATTAGGGGGGGACAGACAGACCGACCGACCGACCGACCGACCGACAGACAGACAGACACACAAATTCCCCATCTCAATACCCTACTTTCAAATTTTTAATTTTTCGATATTTATTTCATTTTTTTGTTTCTTTTTCACTTTTTTTTTTACTTGGCGATATTTTTTGGGCTTGGCGATATTTTTTGGATTTGGCGATATTTTTTGGACTTGGCGACATTTTTTAGATGCATTAAGCCAATTTTAATGCTTTTTTCGTCTCTTTTATTTTTAACGGGAAAGTAGGCTAAAAAAGAGAACATGTTAAGGAGTTGTAATTTGCATACTTCCAATAGAATAATAGAGCAAAATACTTATTTCGAGAAACATCTGTAATCCTAGAAAATACAATAAAAATTATGCTAACCTTGTACACATATTGTTTTTTCTCTTTACATTCTAAATCTGAAACAAAAACTACAACATTTCTAGAAAAAAAAAGAAGGAAAAAGACAAAACTCTGCAGTGGAAATATAATTAATGAAAGTTCCCGTGATAAATGATCAAGAAATAACCCGGTAATATGTTCTAAAGCTACAAATAAAGTCTAATAACATCAATAACTGAAATAATACTTTCTCCTTAACAGCTGTGTAATTCTTTTCTTTGGTCCGATTCTCTAAATACTTTCATTTTCAAGCTCCATTAAGTACTTGGGCCGCTGAAGCTTAAGAGAAATTTTCTAGCTTTAATTGTGCGAAAAAATATTTTGTTGTTTTATGTGAACCACCCGCAATTGAGAAATACTTTTGATATATATTTTTAAATTATTATTTGAGCATTTTTTAAAATATTTTGAAGTTAAAGATTTATCAATAAACGTTTTTTTTTTGTTCTATGACATTTTTTTGTAGTACAGTTTTGTGTAAGTGCACTAAATTTATATAATAGCGCAACGAAACAAATGTAATTGATAAATACAGTTCTCGGTCTTATACTTATTCGAAAATACTGTCTGATTTTCTTAGGTAAAACCTTCCGCGTACTTACTCATACGTCAGGTCTTCTGTGATCTTACTAAAATTGGGGTGATAGTTAAGTTGATAATAAGGGGAAGAATAATAAGAAGCATTTTGAGCCGTTTCAAACAACGTGAAACGATGCTAATTTGATAATAAGGGGAAGAATAATAAGAAGCATTTTGAGCCGTTTCAAACAACGTGAAACGATGCTAATTTGATAATAAGGGGAAGAATAATAAGAAGCATTTTGAGCCGTTTCAAACAACGTGAAACGATGCTAATTTCGAATTCATATTTTAGTTGAATGTGTCAAAAGGATAGCAAATGCAAGTTTTAAACTGAAAACTTCGGAAATTTCGTACTAACAACCCATCACCTGTTTTTTAAGAGGGATGGTTCGTGAGTGCTAGGCGTGGTTTTCAAGGATGGGCAGTTTGTGATTATTCAGAAAGTTATTTTTGATAAACGTTTCTGTTTTTTTTTTTCTTTTTGTACATTCTATAATTTAATGTATAATTTAAAGCGAAAATTCAACGAATTCAAATTAGCTAGAACAATTTGAATTTTATGCGTTTACACATCCATTATACATTAAAACATAAAAGTCAAACATCAACGTTTTTCAAACATTTTTTCTCCTATTTTTGAAAAACGTGGGTTTAAATGTTTATAACGATTAGTATCGAAAATGAAATCGTCTTGATATCAGCTCATTTTGGTGGTGACATTTTTTTAAGAAAACTAATTAGCTTAACCTAAGCAAAATCAGTCACATAAATGCAAACTTAAATAACGTAATAAGTCAACTCTAACATATTTATCAAATTGAATAAAATTTACCTTAGCTTTCTTTTTATGTCACTTTCAGAAATTAAATTGAAATGAATAAAACGTTTTAGAAAACAAATCTCGAAGGAGAAAAAAACCATTTGAAAACAGACTACGACCACAAAAAATGTTTTTGAATTAAAGATTTAATTAATATTTCGTTAAACTTTCTAAACCGAGTCAACATAATCTCAGAACTTTAACAAACTAATTAACCGTTCATAAAATTCCTTCACTTTTTCTGTTTAGAGAGTTTCAATAACAGAACTTTAAAGCATATTTCCCGCACGTTTATGCGACACAATAGACACTGAACCAAAATCATCGCTTTTACGCTAGCATTTATTTTTTAGCTGGTAGCGTATTTCAGAAATTTAATTAAAAACATTCCTTTTTTTATCTGCTGCTTTCAGACGAAAGCATGTAATTACTAGATAAAAAATACACAAATAGATGCACCTGTTTCTTTTATGTTTGCTTTCTTTCATTTAAAGACGAACTGGATCACGGAATTGTTTGTTAGTATGTTTGCATTTTTAAGGAATAAAAACAAAAACTTATTAATGCATTCTTATACATGACTCTCCTTAAATATATAGTAGAGGGTGGCCTCTTATTAAAACGCATATGGGACATTCCATGGTAACTTACGTTACATTTTTGGCCAATTCTTTGGCATTTAGCACCTCTGTGCAAGCAAACGATGTCATATACACCTTGTACAAAATAGATTTATGAAAACAGCAATCAAATGGGAAATTAAAATGCAAAAATCTTTGATGCATTTAAATTTTATAAAATTTAGCAGCCAAAAATAAAACAGTAACTTACGTTACACAAAGAGGGAATTTTGTGTAACGTAAGTTACTGTATTAGTTTTGGCTGCTAATTTTTGAAAATTTAATTACATCAAAGATTTTTGCATTTTAATTTCCCATTTGATTGCTATTTTCATAAATCACTTTTGTACATGTTTTATATAACATCATTTGTTTGCACAGAGGTGCTAAATGTCAAAGAATTGGTCAAAATGTAACGTAAGTTACCAGGGAATGTCCCATACATTAAAAATTAATTCCTATAAAATTGCGGATGCAAAAATTTTATTTAATTTTAAAACGAAGTACAACAGAAGTAGCACACATCATGGATACATAAAGAAATGTCCTTATTTGACTGAACACTTTTTTTTTCTGTTTGGAAAGTAACATACTCAGCACATTTAAAGCATGAAAAAGTGTTCAAGAATCAAACATCTAATTCCTCACACCTCAGATTTTGGTAATTGTGGAGATTGTTTTCGTCTCATGGCTAAAAGAAAACAGTTGCACCCGGGTCATTCCATTTTAAATCAACAAATGGGGTGCGCATCACCATTTTTGATTTTGATGAAAATTTGCATGTGTATTCCTTTTGCTTCTCAGAGCTCAAAATAGTGTTCATTTTATTTTTTAAAAATTTACCCTTTGATATATAGGCCCTTTTTGTTGTTGGCAACAGCGAAAATCGGGCGTTTTGATGCTTTGCCTTATGAACTATAACTTTTTTTCTATTAAAGATTTTGTGCTTAACTATAGCTCATTGGAAAGCTAAGAAAAAGATCTTTTTATATATGCTATCAATAAATTTCAGATTTAAAAAAAATACATATTTTTTCAAGGTCAAAGTTCACAACGAAAATGACATTTTTTACTACTTTCGAACATTAAAAAACCCATGAAGGGTTCAAAGTAACAAGCCGATTTTTTCCACATATATTTATACTCATGGTTACTTACTGTACAAAAAAAATTGGCTTGTTATTCCACCCCCTTTATGAGATATGCCCCCTCAAAGTTGTAAATTTTTTAAAAAATCCAATTTTCAACACTAAAAAAATGCATGTGGGGGGCAAGATAAAAAAATTTTTACATGTGGTATTTTAAGTACTTTTTACCAGCTTTCTAATAAAACAAAAGTTGCTTTGTTATTCAAAGGCGTTTGGCATATATAAGGGACTGAACTTTCAAAAAATTGCACAAAAACAACACGATTATTTTCATTTTTTTAAATCTTGTTTTTTATTTAAATGTAATTATATACCTTATTCTTTGCCTTAAATGCTAAAAAAAGACTAAGAAGAGCAATGAAGAAACATATTTTAAGTTTAATAAGATAATTTAATATTTTTAACACCTGGGAATATAGAATACCACTAAACTTGTCTGATTTTTAAACATCTGATTGCTACCTCCTACAACAGGACTGAGCATTTCTCAACTTGTCCAGGTTTGTTCATACCATGTGGTCATCCTTGTTCTGACTTGCTCTCACATGTGTATCTTAGTTGTCTTTCAAATTCTGAAAGAAGTAGGTTGTTGAGCTAGTGTTTCTGCTGTAAAATCTTGTGAAGCTGATGTGATTTCTATTCATTTCAAGTTCATTCATATTCACAGAATGTTTTGTTAAAGGTAAAAGAAGAAATTCTTTAGAATCCTTAAACATAAATTTAAATTTGTCTTTCTACATGTAAACTGTGAATAAGTTGTGGATAACCCTAAATGCTCCATAGGAGTTTTTGAGAATGATGATTGTAATGTTTTAAGTTACAGTAGGCACTAGGCAGTCTACTGTAAATAGTATTTCTGAGTACAGTGATGATGATAAAACTTTACTGCACCTGAGAACTAGGTGTAAATCTATTGAAACTGTTTTGTACCTACCAGCAAGAAGGTCCATAAAGGTGGCAAAAACTTGGCAAGAAATTTTTTTTGCATGGTAGGTACAAACAGTTTCAATAGTTTTTACACCTAGTTCTCAGGTGCAGTAAAGTTTTATCATCATCACTGTACTCAGAAATACTATTTACAGTAGACTGCCTACTGTAACTTAAAATATTACAATCATCATTCTCAAAAACTCCTATGGAGCATTTAGGGTTATCCATAACTTATTCACAGTTTACATGTAGAAAGACAAATTTAAATTTATGTTTAAGGATTCTAAAGAATTTCTTCTTTTACCTTTAACAAAACATTCTGTGAATATGAATGAACTTGAAATGAAAAGAAATCACATCAGCTTCACAAGATTTTACAGTAGAAAACACTAGCTCAACAACCTACTTCTTTCGGAATTTGAAAGACAACTAAGATACACATGTGAGAGCAAGTCAGAACAAGGATGACCACATGGTATGAACAAACCTGGACAAGTTGAGAAATGCTCAGTCCTGTTGTAGGGTAGCAATCAGATGTTTAAAAATCAGACAAGTTTAGTGGTATTCTATATTCCCAGGTGTTAAAAAATATTAAATTATCTTATTAAACTTTAAAATATGTTTCTTCATTGCTCTTCTTAGTCTTTTTTTTAGCATTTAAGGCAAAGAATAAGGTATATAATTACATTTAAATGAAAAAAAATATATTTAAAAAAAATGAAAAATAATCGTGTTGTTTTTGTGCAATTTTTTTGAAAGTTCAGTCCCTTATATCTGCCAAAACGCCTTTGAATAACAAAGCAACTTTTTGTTTTATTAGAAAGCTGGTAAAAAGTACTTAAAATACCACATGTAAAAATTTTTTTTTATCTTGCCCCCCACATGCATTTTTTTTAGTGTTGAAAATTGGATTTTTTAAAAAAAATTACAACTTTGAGGGGACATATCTCATAAAGGGGGTGGAATAACAAGCCAATTTTTTTTTTGTTTACAGTAAGTAAACTATGACTATGAATATATGTGGAAAAAAAAATCGGCTTGTTTACTTTTGAAACCATTCATGGGTTTTTTTTAATGTTCGAAAGTAGTAAAAAAAAATGTCATTTTTCGTCGTGAACTTTTGACCTTGAAAAAAAATAAGTATTTTTTTTTTTAATCTGAAAATTTATTGATATCATATATAAAAAAGATTTTTTTTTTCTTAGCTTTTCCAATGAGCTATAGTTTGAGCTCAAAAATCTTTAATAGAAAAAAAAAGTTATAGTTTCATAAGGCAAAAGCATCAAAAAACGCCCGATTTTTCGCTGTTGCCAACAACAAAAAAAGGGCCTATATATCAAAAGGGTAAAATTTTTTTTAAAAAAATAAAAATGAAACACTATTTTTGAGCTCTGGGAAGTAAAAAGGAATACACATGCAAAATTTTTCATCAAAAATCAAAAAATGGTGATGCAAACAACTTTTTTTGAAAAATTTGTTTGATTTTAAAATGGAATGACCCACACGTTAAAATGACGAGCATACGGTATTTTGATTCTCCATTTTTCGGAAAATCTTTACCTAAAAGCGTGTTTCTGACATCTTCGAAACCAATGAATGAAAATGACAAAAAAAAATACCGCAATATATAAAGAATAGACTTATTTCCAAAAAAAAATATTCAGTGAATGCTTAAATACTTTAATTTCTGTACTAGATGACAGGCGAATAAAAAAATTTGTTTCTAGTTTGCAATTTTTATCTTAAGAAAACTTATTTGAAAAGTATTTTTACAAAATGATATTCGTAGTAAATACAAAACTTCATCTTATTTTCTTTCTTTATTCATTTTCTGACGTTTTACTACTAAGTACTTAAATATAAAATTCACCGTCGATTAAGTAGCAGACATAAGCTAGTTTAGTTTACTATTTTTATTGCTACATCCTTCGATTACCAAAACTCCGAGTTAATTTCACAATGATCTTAATTTCCAAAACAATACTCTATTCATGAATCTGGCTTTATGACCCTTTAATGGTACTTTAATACCACATTAAGGTAATTCATATCGGCTTAGCAGCTGCGGCTCAATTAAAATGGATCTTAAAATTATTCTAGCCCACAAAAACAAAACTTGTTTTAAATAGGAGAAAAAGTATATCTATAGTCCATTTGTAAAGTTCAAATAGAGTGCATAATCAGGAATGTTTCATTCAAAAAACGGCTTTTCCGGCAAAAAACTTGCTACTCGGAAAACTGAAAATTTATTCTATCACTTAATGCGGAATAATTGTGCTAGATTGACATTATCATTACTCATGCTACCTCATTTTTGGTTGTGTATAAAAGATCAATATGAAAAGGTAACTGAACAAAGACCATGTAACCGTGATTGTAATGAAAAATAGTAAATTTGTATTTTTGTAGTCATTTTTATACAAGAGTATTACTTTTCAAACCATGATATTTAGTTTTCTAAAGAAAGTATTTTAACTGTTTGTACTAGAGATGCACCGATAAGCAAATTGGCCGATTACCGATTACCGATTAATCGGCTGAGCCGATTAATGATAAGGATAATTGCTTTTCTACTACCAATTTTACCATCACTGTTTTTTTTATCTCTTATACAATTCCAAGTTTAGAAATAGTAAGTAATTTATTTCTGGGAGAAGAATTTTTTTTCCATTTTCCTAGTTTTCACAAAATAATTTCAATATTTTATCACATTTCTTAGAACCAATTTTCACATTAGTGTCAATAATATTATTAACACATTGTTAGTTACGTTAATTGTAAATAAAAATTTATAAAAAAGGAGCGGAGGGGGAGTGTGTTGTGAACACTCCAATTTAGGAGTACTTTTAATTCATATATTTTAGTAATTAGTAACAATTTAATTCAATATTCTTATTCTTTGAAAATTAGAGGTTATCTGAAAACACTGTGCTAAGGAGAAAACTATCGCCACATGAAAAATGTTGCATCATTTTCTATGTATATTTATTCAAAGTAGGAGAATTAATTAAAAAAAAAACTTTATATCAACTGTGCGGATTATTATTACTGTTAATAAAATTATTCAACATTGTTTCCTAATGAAAGTATACTTTCAAGAATAATATCTGAAAAATATTTTCCAGCCAATTATTCGGCCCGGTTTTGCCGATTATGGCCGATTAATCGGTACTGCCGATTAATCGGTGCATCCCTAGTTTATACACTAACTATACACTATCACTATAACTAGTTATGAATTTTTTTACACACACAACTACGAATTGTAGGCAGCGTAAAATTATTATACTGGTAGTTTTGGATTCACCTAAAATACAGAAACGGATTACTAGGGAAATTTTGAAGATGTTTTGAACCCAACACACTTTTAAAATCTGAGATAAATCTACAAAATGTTCTTAGAGGCACACAGTGACTAAAACATAATGGAACTTCGTTGACGTTTTTTCCAAATGTGATTGCTTGTTACATAGATTGAAAAATAAACTGAGTCGCATATTTTGTTAGTAACAGAGTTAAACATGGAGGGAATAAACACTGACTGTTTACTACCTCGCTAAAAGACTTCTGTTCGGGTGGTAATGCATGGCCAATGAGGTGTATTCAGTGATGAAATAAGCGATAAATTAACAAAACAATGCATGATATTGTTCACAATAAAAAAGATTATGTTAAAAGTAACAGAGAAAATAACCCGAAAGTTTCTGCCCCGGCTCATTCCACGTCAAATCGCCTAATTTAAATAGTCGGCCGTGCCGTCATGTCTCGGATTTTGTTCAATATTTTTTTACAAATAGATACCTCTGAGATAAACTCAAATTATTTTTTTTAGATTTTTTGAATAAAAATTTAGGGTTGTAGAATTTTTTGAAATTTTGATTTTTCAGAGTTTTTGCTTTTTTATTTTTTGTATGCATTTCGAAAAAGCTCTATAACTTCCTCATTTTTCATTCAATTAAGCCAGTTTAAGTTATCATTTTAAAGCTAATTGTTTTCTCCTTCAATATTAGTGACAAAAATGAGATTGTGAAAAATAGAATTTTGCCAATGGTCATCTGAAGTCAGATTTTGTGTTTTTTCAATAGGTCATATCTCCGGAGTACCCACTAAGAACTGTCCAATTTTTTTTTCAGTGATAACAACATCATATACTTTTTGTGTATAAAAAATTAGGAGGGTGTTTTTTGTTGTTTTGGAATAAAAAATTCAAGTGTGTTTTTTCAGTTGGTATGATCAATAGGTCATATCTCCGGACTACCAACTAAGAACTGCACGACACTTTTTTTTCTGTGATGACAACATCATACCCTTTTCATGTATAAAAAATTAGGAGGGTGCTTTTTGTAGTTTTGGAATAAAAAAATCAAACGTGTTTTTTCAGTTGGTATGATCAATAGGTCATATCTCCGGATTACCAGTTAACAACTGCGCCATTTTTTTCCATAATGAAAACATCATGATGTTTTTATGATCAAGAAATTAGAACGAAGTTTTTTTGTTATTTTGAAATAAAAATGTAACATGTTTTTTTCAAAAAACTTTACTTTAAAATCAACATTTGAAACTTAAATTTGAGATTCACTCAGCATCACACGTCACAAGCAGATGAAAATGTATCCTATTTATTACATTCAAATACTTGATGGTAGTTTTATATTGTTCTATTGCTTGCATGCTTTGGTAGTGAAAAGTCGCTGCATAATTATTTTACTCTTCAGTAATTATTTGCTAGCCACTCCATCAACCGACAGGAATTACGATAAAGTAAATTAAAATGTCTTTAAATATACTTTTATTCATAGTTTGACAAAGAAAGACTCGCGAGCCTTGGTGGTTGGAAAATTTTTATATTTGGTTTCCATTATTCTGAAATCTACGTAACATTTTATAATTTGTTATCAAATGAAAGCATAAAAATTTCATGAATAACAATCTTTATTTCTACGATGTTCCGACAGTGGCAACAAAAGGTTTTTCAAACACAGAAACCTTCTTCACTAATATACCCATCGTGTCTAATGGCTTGAAGAAGTAATTCTCTCTGCTGCCTACTATTATTAAGGCTCTTTCATATCTTTGCTTTAAAAAATCTTCATTTGCAACCACTTCCACTGCTGTAACGAAAAACATCTGTATCCCCTTTAAATGTTTTGAGAGGCAAATTGAAATAGATCATGTGCATTTAAAATCTGTCCCATGACTCGTGACAAAGAAATGCCATTCAGCTGCCATGTCGTGGTCTTCCTTGTGATAGCATAGTTTTTTTTTTTTTTTTTAAATTTTACGGAGTTTTTAAACTTATCGAAAACTTGATTTTTAAAGAAATTTGTTTCAAAAATTCAATATTTTTTTTAAATTTCAGAACAACAAAAAATACCCTTCTACTATCCTAATCATAAAAACATTATGTTTTTATTATATAAAAAAAAATGGCGCAGTTGTTAACTGGTAATCCGGAGATATGACCTATTGATCATAATAACTAAAAAAAACACGTTTGATTTTTTTTATTCCAAAACTACAAAAAGCACCCTCCTAATTTTTTATACATAAAAAGGGCATGATGTTGTCATAACAGAAGAAAAGTGTCGTGCAGTTCTTAGTTCGTAGCCCGGAGATATGACCTATTGCTCATACCAACTGAAAAAACACACTTGAATTTTTTATTCCAAAACAACGAAAAACACCCTCCTAATATTTTATACATAAAAAGTATATGATGTTGTCATCACTGAAAAAAAAAATTGGACAGTTCTTAGTTGGTACTCCGGAGATATGACCTATTGAACATACCAACTGAAAAAACACAAAATCTGACTTCAGACGACCATTGGCAAAATTCTATTTTTCACAATCTCATTTTTGTCACTAATATTGAAGGAGAAAACAATTAGCTTTAAAATGATAAACGTAAACTGGCTTAATTGAATGAAAAATGAGGAAGTTATAGAGCTTTTTCAAAATGCATACCAAAAAAAAAAGAAAAAATTCTGAAAAAATCAAAATTTCAAAAAATTCTACAACCCTAAATTTTTTTTCAAAAAATCTAAAAAAAAATATTTTGAGTTTATCTCATAGGTATCTATCCGTAAAAAAATATTGAACAAAATCCGAGACATGACGGCACATAGCCTTAGGCGATTTGACGTGGAATGACCCCCCCCCCGAAAAAGTTGGTTCCCTGTTCTTTTAAGTGTCAGTTAAGGTTTTTAAAAAACCACGTCTATCTACGTCCAAGCCGAAGCATCATTTGATACCATCTTTGAATCTTTCTCTCTATAAAGAGCACTTGTTTGTTTACGTCGCTGCACTCAAAAAATTCAAACTTGTGGGATTGTCCATGACTCCGCTTCATTCCCCAAAAGTGGCGGTATAGTATGAGTCTTCAAATAATTTTAAATGGTTACGTACTTTTCCTCGGCAATTCCAGTGACGCAAGTAACATACTTTCACAAATCACGTAACGTGCTTTGAAACATTATGATATATATTGAAATATGATGTGACATGTATAATCTGATAAAACAAGAAATATGATTTGAAGAATCAATTGTCGTTCTTAAACAATTAAAAAAACATTTTTCTTTTTTAAAAATTAAGTAACTCGATTTGACGTTGCAGCAACAGCAGTGTTTCGCCAGTGTCAAAAAAGTAGATAATTTCTAGTTGTTTAAGTAACAGCTCACTTATGCTTTTGTTTGGTTTTGTCTCCTTTGATGCTAAACCATCTCTTACAGCCCTTCAGACCTGGTGTCCGGTATACCGGACATCAACTTTGAACAGCTGCTAATCATTTAATAATTGACTTAATTACTTGATTTTTTTGCAGTTGACAATTTGCAATCTGCTTGTTATTATCTGAGCTAAAATTTCTGCTTTTGGGATTGGGAACATTCCCAAAAATGGATTGAGAAACTGGGATTGGGTTGTTTTTCCAACCATGCACTCTCGCCGAAAAAATTTGCTTTTTTCTGAATTTTCCTAAAATCGTATGATCTTTTATTTATCATTTCAAATGCTTATATTATGTTTTGTTATTGTTTGGAGAATATTTTACGACAAAGTTTGAGTGATGTTTTATGTATTTTTTTGCTGAAATATTAATTTCAAAATATGTATCTGGAAAATTGGACACGTCACAACTATCTTAATTTTTTACTCACAAGTTTGAAATTTTGTTTGTGAGATGCTCTTAGCCATAGTACTTTGTGTACCAAATAAAAACATGTTTGGTTAACTATTTCATAATTCCGACTGAAGGGGTTCAAGAAAAAATTGTCAAAAAAGCTACGATGAAACTCCTTTCCGACTAAACTGAGGAATCAGAAAACCACAACCCCCAGTTTTTGTTAATTGTCTGAAATTATCTGACACCAAATCATCAAATAACCGATAATAGCTAATATACTGCAGTTAGGATACATGGTGCTTTTAATATTTGAACAATGCTAAAATATGCTATCGGTTAATTATCGTTGCTGGAACTAGCTAGAAGAAATCACAGTAACACACACTGAATTTATATGCACTAAACTCACTTAAAAAGTTTGCAATTAAGAGGCGACGTCGTAAATTTTAATATGAAAATGCTAAATACATATAAATGGATTGCATTACTACCGAACAAAAAGTTTTGTTTTAAATGTTATAAAATTAAAGGGGCACATTGACCAATTGCACTTCATTGTTTTAATACTTTTCAGTAGATTTCATAAGTTTCTCTTTTTATCTTAAACTAGCTTTCCTTAAAGTTTCACTAAGAGCTAAAACCTGTTGTAGGTGTACCGTCCCGCCGATTTATTTTTGAATTTTTACACCATTGCTCACTAAAGGTTCAATTTACTGATATTTCATTTACTGCTACTTGACCTAATACAGTTTGCTAATATATTTAAACCTAATTTACGTTATTAAGAAGACCAAAAAAAACTCCGGGCACTTTAGTGGAGGAAGAATATTGTTATCTTTTAATTCCATTCTTTTTTTTTAATCAAAATTAAGAAATTAACATATGTCGCAATGATTTTTTTTCGATCAAACAAGTAAAAACTAGAGATGGAACGAAGCTTCGGCCATTTTGTCGAAACTTCGGTCTGGCCGAAGCATGAGTTGTGATTCGGCCGCTTCGGCTGCTTCGGCCTGAAATTTATGTAACAAATTTTCTGTTACAATTATTATCATATAAGGTAGTCTTTTTAACTCAAAATTGTTCCTCATGATAAAGCATAATAGAAATTTATATTCAATTAAAAATATGTGCGTATTGAAAATTTGAAGCCAGAATGCATTCCATTCCAGGAAGCCAGAATGCAATAATTATTAAAATATTTATTAACAATATGTTCTTTACATTTCGTGATATTTGTTCAAAAAAACTTTTGTTTTAAAATAAAAGCTATATAAATATACTGCAAGCTATATAAATATACTGCATTGAGTATTTTTCAATGATTTCTAGCTTTGAAACTTTGAACAATGGTAATGATTCTTATGTGTACAAGGGCAGATGTGCAACTATTTTGCATCCTGGATTACTTTCTTTTAAAATTTTATATTTTTTGAAATTTATAGGTACACAATTTCAGTTTTTTAAAGAGATGCATTAATCTATCCACATATATTAACTTATTATGTATTTCATTGATCAAGATTCTAAACAACAAAATCAGGATATAGTAAAACAAGTAAGTAATTGTTAATACATAACTTAAAGCTACATCTTATTTATTTATTTTTGTATAAATCAAAATATGAGGAAGGGGTCCAGTCCATTAGTAGCACACATCCACCCAAGATCCGCATTTTAAGTATTTATAATTAAAAAGAATAAATTCTGATTAGTTGATTAACTTTAAAAAAGATTCGTCATTTATACTTGAATTAATAGAATAATACCTGCTCATTTGTCACACAACTTAGAATTATGATGTAAAAAAACCAAACCCTCCCCCCCCCCTTTTTTTTGACAAAACTCAACCTTGGAATGAATAGTTTCTTTGAACTTGTGACATTATTAAATAATCCTCTTAAAATAAATACCAAATGAAAGACAAGTAAAAAAGAATGCATGATACTATTTTTTCGAATTCACCAAAAACTGAAGCATTTTGCATTAAGAATATTAAGATATTTATAATATATAACACAACGTAAATAGTAGTAGATTGGGTAGTTCTATGGTATAATACATGATCATATCAGTTGTTTTATTATAAAACATCAACTGAACTGCAGACTGAGCTTTTCATGTTCCAAGTAGAGCTTCCTACTACTAATTTGCAATACAAAAATAGTAATGTCGTCTTTTCTTGTACTAGCAGTACAAAGCAAAACAAAACAAGAAAACTTTTAATTAGTGAAATTAATTTAAGAATGACTCAGTAAGCTGAAAATGTTGTGTAATATTAAGAACATTAAAATAAAAACAACCAAAATAAAAATAAACTTTTATTAATGAAATCAATTTAAGAATGCCACAGTAAGCTGAAAATATTATGCAACGCTAAGAATTAAGAATATTAAAACATATGGAGAAAAGTATAAAACTCTACGCATTTATTATGCATTTAATCCAAAAACTTCAATATGTGCGCCAGCCGAAGCTTCGGCCATTAGTTGGCCGAAGCTTCGGTATTCGGCGCTTCGGCCAAATGCCGCTTCGTTCCATCTCTAGTAAAAACTGCTACAACTATTCACTGAAACAGCTATATTTTGCACTTATCCTCTTTACGTAACATTACTGCAGGCCCTTTGCTAGTTTGAACAAATTCGCTGAAAAGCTTCTAACTACGACGAAATACATGTTTAAATAGCCCGATCTGGATGTTTCCTAATCCGTACACATAACAACAAGAGAAATAGTTACAATATGCGTAATATCAGGATTTAAATGAAGACTTAAAATAATAAGCACACACTCAACTGCATTTCGCAATACAGCTACTCTAACAATTACTGAATCAATATATCTATATACATAAAAGACTACTTTTGAAAACGTATGTCCGGGATAATCTTCCAAAATACTGAACCGATTTTAACCATTTTTTCACCGTAGATAGCTACAGTAACAGGGAGCAGGATAAGCTATAATTTATTTCTAAAAAGCTTAGTTTAAAAAAGTTATTATGGAAAACAGTTAATTTTATGTCATTTCCCCATTAAATGATTAAATTTTCAACCCATTGTTGCAAAAATTTGGTGCCATGCAGCAACAATATTGATTGTAATCATATTGAAAATTTTGAACCAAGGCTTCTCTGGAGTAAGTATGGAATTTATTGCCTTCTAAGGATTTTTATATTTATCTGAGCCAACAATCGCTAACGGGTGAAATAAAAAAAATGATTTTGGCAATAGTTAGAGAATAGAAAGTGTTTATAGTCAAAAAAATTTCTAAATTAGGTACATAAGATGTTTTCACCTCACCAATGTTGTAACGAGGATAGAAACTAATAATGGGACTTATTTAACGAGCAATATTTGGAAATGGTTAATTTCAGTGCGATTGATACTGTAAATATATATTTATTTTAATATACCAAGCTTATAACATTTCCTATTTACTCAAACATTATTTGTAGCTTGCTATTTTTTTTTAGCTTGCATTATTTTTTTTAGTTTATCCATAACATAGCCATTGTTTACAGAAGTAGCCATTATGTTTATAGATATGCACTTTAGTGTTGGGAAATTTATGAATGAGTTTCACTAAACCACCCTACACCCACAGAAACCCGGGCAGGGCCGGGTACCCGGCTAGTAGATGCTATAAATAACTCCAAAACTCTCGTAATATTTGAATGTTCATAAATTTGGTTTTCAAAAGGTCCCGTCTTTTTAAATTGTATGAATCCAAGTGATCCTATTGAAATAAAATCCGGTTAATCAAACATCCCAACCATGCGAAATCGAATTTCTTGATAGCCTACAATAAATTATTTTCTCAATTACCTATCTAACATTCTTGCTACTACGAATCCATAACGCGGCTCTTAACAATGTCTGATTTATATATTCCCATGTTCAAAAGAACTTTTGGAATTCAAAGAGAAATTTTTCGCCGATGGAAAACTCAAATATTTCATTGTGCAAAGGTGAAATATGAAGAGAAAAGCTTTCAGCACAACAATTACTTCAGACTCAATAAATTATTCATGAGGAAAATAATAGTTTAAGGAATATCCATTAATACCAATTGGTTAAATATAATTTAACCAATTTAATAAAACTAGTCTTCGTGTGTATACTATTAAAGCATTAAAACAATTTGATAGTTAATTGTATTCAATATCATTTTATAAACCGTTTAACCAATATAATAACTTTAAATAGATTTCTTAACACAACTTAAAAAGAAGGTTCGCAAGAAGACTGAACTTAAAGAATATTATGATTTACAATGTTTTAAGAATAAAACTAACTATACTGAATTGAAACTAATTAAATTGTAGCAATGTTTTATAAAGAAAATGAATGAACAGATGTTGTGTCGTAGAAAGAAAATAAATTGTACGAAGGTTATAACTGTTCAAAACATCAAATTAACAATGCTTAAACTATAATGTGCCGAATTTCGACATTACGTTTCGTATGCTGAATAGTTTACCAGCCGTATTGCTTTTGATAAGAAGCAATTTCGTTGCCAGAACCGTTTTGGAAACTCAATGTGGAATAACATCTTATACACTAGGTGGCCAAAAGTATCCGGACCCTTTCAAAAATTCACATTTTTACATATAGCTCGAAAAATAAGTGATCAATTGTTCTTTAACTTTAGTCATACAAAATATAGGCTTCACCGAACATTTCCAAGTTGAAATTAAATTACCCTTGCATTTGGGGGATGACAAGAAGAGGGGTTGAAAGTAAAACCGCTTTTTGACCATAACTCTTCGAAAATAGCTCGGAATAAGCCATAAATTTCAGTAATTAATTAGCATACTATGTATAATTACTGTACAAATTTTTATGAACGTACCACTCTTACTTCCGAAGATATGAAACATTTTTTAAAAAATGGCAATTTTATTTGAAGGGTTTTTGCTCATAACACGCAGAGTTTTTGATCAAACCTTATCAAAACTTCAGGAAAAATGACAAAATACAAGAGAAAGAACATACTAAAACGATAAATAAAAATATTAAAAATCCGATGAGATATGAACGTTAAAAGGAAATATTTTTTCACGGCGCATGCGCGAACGACAGAAATTTATAACTACAAAAATATTGTACTCTGATTTATACTTCATCTTATAAAAAAAGTTTCAGTTGAATATCATGAAAATTGAAAAAGATATCAGCGATCTAGTGAGCTGTATTTCATTCATTCGCAGACAATACATAAAAAGTGAGGGTCTGTCCACAAAGAGCTATTTTTAAATTAAAGGTTATTGCGTCATCGTTCAAAACCAACGTTTCAGGGGGTGTCCGGATGCTTTTGGCCACCTACGTATAAGGTCTTTTTGGCCGAATAGGCGAAATGTGACTTCTATGCCGAATATAAATTTTCAAACTGTATACAATTTAACATTGAAGAAAATGCTCAATTGTTACCACACTATTTGTGGAGAACCCCTTGCCATTTATGTATTGTCTGCGAATGAATGAATTACAGCTCACTGGATCGCTGATATCTTTTTCAATTTTTACGATATTCAACTGGAACTTTTTTTATAAGATGCAGTATAAACCAGGCTGCAATATTTTTGTAGTTATAAATTTCTGTCGTTCGCGCATGCGCCGTGAAAAATTATTTCCTTTTAACGTTCATATCTCATCGGATTTTTAATATTTTTATTTACCGTTTTAGTATGTTCTTTCTCTTGTATTTTGTCATTTTTCCTGAAGTTTTGATAAGGTTTGATCAAAAACTCTGCGTGTTATGAGCAAAAACCCTTCAAATAAAATTGCCATTTTTTAAAAAATGTTTCATATCTTCGGAAGTAAGAGTGGTACGTTCATAAAAATTTGTACAGTAATTATACATAGTATGCTAATTAATTAATGAAATTTATAGCTTATTCCGAGCTATTTTCGAAGAGTTATGGTCAAAAAGCGGTTTTACTTTCAACTACCCTTCTTGTCGTCCCCCAAATGCAAGGGTAATTTAATTTCAACTTGGAAATGTTCGGTGAAGCCTATATTTTGTATGACTAAAGTTAAAGAACAATTGATTACTTATTTTTCGAGCTATATGTAAAAATGTGAATTTTTGAAAGTGTCCGGATACTTTTGGCCACCTAGTGTATGTATTTATAGGCTGCAAAAAAAATTATTTTCACTTAAGAACTATGAAGTATCTATTAAAACGGAAATAAAACAAATCAATCATGCATTTGTGGTTTCTAAAGTTAACATTAAATTTCATACGTAGATTATTTTTAAACACATATTAAGTTTATTAAGAAACATGAATAGTTTTGGAAACTCAACGAAGAGTAGCGTGGTATACATTTTTTAGAAACATCGGACATGAAATTTTTATTCAGTTAAAAAAATGAAGTACTATGTCAAACACTTGAAAAAAACAAAAGAAAGCATTTGAGAAATCATAAGCTATGATGCTTATCACTTTCAACTAGACTTCCACAACACCAACTAAAATCACATTGTTACATTCGCAAAACATATTCTTAACGTATTTTCCAATTTGATAATAATTATAAGCAAATTAAAAATCTTACAGTGACTTTTGAAAATAGAGTAAACATTTGTGCAAAAAACTCCGCCATACTAGTATCTGCGAGTTCCACGGCTTCTGTTGTAGCTATTTGCAGAGTCGCAAAGTAACTGCAATAAAAGGGCGCGTACTTCTATACGCGTGGACTTCAAAATTTCCTACTTTTAGATATATTCAATTTATTAGTTATACTTTTCTTAAAAACAAGTAAACAAACTTACGAACATCCCCGTGCGTCAAATTAAATCGGGAAAAAGCTTTATGGATTTTGTTGATAGAAATCCTAACCATGGGTAAAAACACAGATGATAATTTTGCCAAATATTTCCAAACTAACAAGTAATTTGGCATCAGAATTTAAGTCTAAAATTTATCGTTCAGGTGAATATTGCATATTTATGACGCAATTTTGTATGATTTTGCTTCTTCACTTTCACCTTTTTGATTTACTCTATTTTACAAAACAAGTATGCACAAACAGTCCATGGTAGCAAAACAATATAGATGTTACAGTTAGATTGGTCAGCTGAACACGGAAACCCACAGTTTAGTTCCTGAGTTCGCTTGGTACTCATTTTATCAACCCACTTAAGGAATGAGTCTATGTCATCCTTTCTAACCCTGGAAGCGAAATTGAGTTTGCGGCTTAAAAACGCTCCTGAGCAATATAACATGAGGTTATTGAAAAACATAAACATTTAATTCTAATTAAAAGCAGCTGTTCTGTTGTTTGCGCATGTATACAATATTAAATTACAAACACAAAGGCAGAAGGTAAAGTTTAGATTAAACAAGCATTTTACTTTTTTAAAAATTCTTCTATCTCCTTTAAAAACCTTTTCCAAAACATTTTTCGATACTTAAACAGCGTCTCACTCCATTATACTTGACAGAAGCGCAGAAAATAGTACAAATTGTTTCTCAATCTTCTAGGTTTCATCTCGTAACATGTCGTGACCCATTCCAAAATTCTTTGTACTTTTCTCAGTTTCCACTCCCAGTTTCTGAAAGTAATTTTCTGTTTATGAGCCACCGTTTCGTTGCTTGACATTCAATGACCGCTCCGTAATGTCATTTTCAAAGGCGGGAAAATGAAAGAAAGATTTCTACAAGGAAATTTCAAAAATAAATCTAAGCATCAAAGGTAGAAAATGAAACTGAGAAATATCAATTTTTTGAACTGCTTTTTCTTTCCCCTTTGGAAACAACAAAAAATCGTTTTCCCGTTATTTAAAAGGAAAGCCGAAGACAAAACTTTTAATAGCCTTTTGTATTTTTGACTTGAAAAAAAAAAGAGTTTGAAGCTATTTTATTTCTTTCTCTACAGTGCTTTTAGAGTGTTATAAAAACTTGTCATTATGCAATTTAATATTTTTATACTATATAATTGTAAAAAAATATTAAGACCAAAATAAGCGAAAAACAAAAAATAAATTATTAAGTAAAGTAAAGAAATAAAAATAAATAAATTAAATTGTTAGCACTGAAACGTTGGTTAGTTACCAAAGAAGAGGAAAATTATTGGAATTGCAGTGCAATATTTTTAAAATTAGAAGCATTTACGTTTCTGCACAGTCCAGTCACAATTATGTGACCACCTGTCAAAAGCCAGAATAACCGCCTTTCTCAGAACGGACTGCTGCGAGATGTGCATGAAAAGAGTCAATTAGGTACCTGAAGGTGCTCACTGGGATGTTGAGCCATGCGACTTCAATTCTGTGGCCAGCTGCGCTAGAGTACGCGACTGAGGACCCATGGCGCGAACAACCCAGTCGAGATGGTCCCACAGATTCTCAATTGGACTTAAGTCAGGTAAGTTTACTGACCAGGGGAGAATGATAAACTTATCATGGTGCCCTTCGAACCACGAATGTTCACCGTCAGCTGTATGGCACTTCGCTTTGTCCTGCTGGTAGATGCCATCATCCTGAGGAAAAACAATATTCATATAGGGGTGGACATGGTCCGCAAGGGCAAATACGTAC
Source organism: Uloborus plumipes (assembly GCA_038373865.1). Classification (NCBI taxonomy): domain Eukaryota; kingdom Metazoa; phylum Arthropoda; class Arachnida; order Araneae; family Uloboridae; genus Uloborus; species Uloborus plumipes. Next base: position 20,202 of record JAXGGA010008636.1, on the reverse strand, counting down.
TTGTATTGATCCATCGTGCCTTCCACATAGATGAGTGAACCCATAGATCCCCAAGAAAACTATCCCCAAACCATAATGCTCCTGTCTCCAGCTTAGACTGGTTTCAAGGTGTTTGGTTTCAGAGGTTTCACGCCTTCTAAAAGCTAACATCCGTCTGTGCAATTGAGCATAAACGTGATTCATCGGTAAATGCTACCTGTCGCCACTTAACGGACGTCCATCTGCGGCACTGGCGTGCAAATTCCAGGGTTCGTCGTCTATGAACCGTAATCAGCATAGGTGCATTAACTAGGCTTCTGCTTCAGGAGCCTAGAATCAGCAACATTCGCTAAAAATTTGTATGGAAGTCTATGTTGGTAGCCTCTTGGTTCATCTGGAGGGTCAGTTGCTCAACGGTAACCCGTCTATTAACCCAAACGCATTTCTGCAACCGTCATTCACCTCCTTCAGCTATGGTTCCTGGTGCACCACATTTGCCACGTCACTGATTTTGAACAGTCCCGTTTTGCCATGCACGGTACATTTTTACCATGCCGGCAAGCGAACAACCATTTTGGAAATGCTTCCACCCTTGGCCCGAAAGCCAATTATTACGCCCTTTTGTAAGTCGGATAAATCGCTTAATTTTTGCATTACGCCAACGATAGAAATGTTTTCCAAAGCTCTTACACACTCTTTACATACCCTCAACCGCATTGTACTACCAAATTCCTTTTGTGATTGGTTATTTCAAAAGTACGTGGTGGTCACAATTAATGTGACTGAACTGTGTATTTTCCCTATTTACACTCATTACTCTTTAAAATAAGTTTTAAATTTACGTTTCTTGAAAAGCATCTAGATCTGAGCAGGGGCACATTGGTACTGTGTTTTATGTTTGGAGGGAAAGTCTTTAAATTAAATTTGCATATGTAATCAAAAACCTATATACTTTTTGGACTGAACTTTGCAAGTGTCATTATTATAAAAAGAAAAGTGGAAATCAGGTTGTGACTTAGATGAAGTTTGTATCAAATCCTTGAACCTAAGTCTGCTTCTAGAGATCGTTGTAATTGAAAATACATATTAATACTATACTATGTCATATTTTGATTCGCAATTCGGAAAAAACTAAGTTTTCTATTTATGATTGTATAAAAATAGTAATTTGTTAATGAAAACCGAATAGTTATTGATATTTGCTACGGGTTCTTGTACTACAAGTTAACTTTAAAGGAAGCTAAGTTTACTTAAAATTGGCTATCCATAAACATGTCATGCTTTTTCTTCAGCGCATTTGACTCCCAATTGTTCTGCCACAAAGTTTCACATTTCACTTAACCCCCTTCTACCTCTCCTTGCCACATGCCAAACTTAGCTGAAATCAAATTACTGGTTGTCCATAAACGATGCCAATCTTTATTTTTAAAGACACTCAACTTCCAACCGTTTTGTCACAAAGTTTCACATTTCACCGTACCCTCACTCCTTTCCTTGTTACACGTCAAACTTAACTAAAATCAAATTGTGGGATGTCCATAAACGATGTTACGCTGTTTTTCAACACATATGACTCTCAACTGTTTCGTCACAAAGTTTCACCCTTTACCTATACATCTCCCCTCCACATAGCCCATGTCAAACTTAACTACACAAAAAATATTGTTTCAAAAAATGTTTTCCTTTCTGCCAAATATGTGATTGCACACTTATTCCCCCTTACTTCCCCCTTGTCACAAAATGTCACAGTTTCACGAAACCGACTCCCCCTCAAAGTACGATACCATTTTTGGGCGCCCCCTTATAGCTTCGATATGTACTATTTCGCTCATACCTTTGAGCTAGAATCTAATATATATAACAACACAATGAAGTTACTAATAATGACTAATTTATACGGTAACAGAGAAATTACAACCATTCATGTCATATCGTGTAAATCTGGGTACTCGTCGGGTATATCGCTGATGGCAATATATAAACCATAAGTTATAATCTAAGATTGGCTGAGAGCTTAGAGCCAATTTGAAATTCAAATCCCATTGTGGTGTCGCCCAATACGTAATTGCATTACGCACAATACTACGCTTTGCGATCAATTGGGCCGTCAATTGTAGTTGCTGTAAGAATGCTTCTCAATGCCATTGAATGCAGTTATAGTCGGCGATCCGGTTTACGTACCTTTATCGAGTTTATCATAAATTAAACATAAAAATGAAGATAAAAAATTGCTAACATAAGACATATGGCTATCTAAGCGAAAGTGATCTAATCATAGGGTTGTCACGATTTGAAATTCCAGCAATTCAGAAAAACTAATTTTTCTTCAGGAACCTTTAAAATTTCCAGGAAACTGTTTTTTTTTTTTTGCAGTTTTTTCAAAAATAGAAGCTGATCTAAATTTTTAGCAAAGCTCAAAACTTGGCATTTTTGCAAGAAAAAGATTATTTGATTAAGAAATTATATACGTATAAAATATTCGGCAAGAAAACTGCAGCATTTTCGCAGTTTTCTATTGAATTTCTTTTTTCACTTGAAGATAACTGCAGAGAAATTATTCCGTTATTGAAATTTTAAATTCGCGACAACCCAGTAATGGGAGCATTTTTCTATGTCAGCCTTAAACCATCGTGTTTGTAATATATTTATCTACATTTTTAGACATAACATATTTGAAAACTCGATGAGGGAAGGTAAACCTAAGTCTGATCTTGTACTAACAGGAAGATTTGCGTTATGTGCTTTATTTCAAACGTTGTAGTTTTACTGAAACGTATAACTTAACCCATTAACAGCCAAAACTCGAAATCATTTGTTTTTGGTACAAATCGTAAAAGTTATTATTTTGAACCTATACAATAGCATTATGCTGCAAAAAGAATAAAATTTCACTTACATTTAGAAATATAGGGTGTTGCGTTGACGCAACGTCAGCGGAAAAGGGGGATGCGAAGTAGTTTTATTCGATACAGTTCACCAGTTTCAATGCGTTTTAGACAGGTAAAATTTGTATGAGCTTTGATATGGTTTCGAAACGTGCAGAAAACTTTAGAAGAAAGTTAAATTTATTGTTAAAAAGTCACATAGTTTTGCTTAATAAATTTTAAATTTAACAAAAACCTGATTATCCAAGGTCATATATGATAAAAATAGCGAATTTTTTATTATTTTTTATAATGATCGTTGCGTCAACGCAACATCAGCGGGTAATGGGTTAAGTGAGGGTAGGGTTTTTTGATATCACAAGCTGCATGTTCTTCTCAAATCTCGAAACAGCAATAATATACAATTTGGCATCATTACCGAGCATCCATAGTAGGTTGACCTTCCCAAAGAGTCAGAGGATGTATTCTGCACATGCTTTTGAAGTTTTGTGTCACTGTCAATTTTTATAGGTCAAATATTTACATATTTCATTTGTGGAACAAGATGTTCGCTAGCTTTCTTGAAAAATCCAAACAATACTGTGACTTTCTTAAGTAAAACATTGCGTATTTATGCATGCGTCAGGTCTTCTCTTATCTTAAAAAATAGGGGTGATATGTAAGATAAAAATAAGGAAAAGAATAATAAGAAGTAGGGATGCACCGATAAGCAAATTGGCCGATTACCGATTAATCGGTAGTTGATCATCGGCCGATTATTTGGCTGAGCCGATTAATGGTAAGGATGATTGTTTTTAATACTACGATTTCAAAATCACTGTTTTTTCTCTCTTATACAGTTCCGAGTTTAGAAATAGTAAGTAATTTATTTCTGAGAAGAATTTTTTTTCCATTTTCCTAATTTGCACAAAATAATTTCAGTATTTTATTAAATTTCTTAGAACCGATTTACATATTATTGTCAATAATATTACATTAATACATTGTTAATTATATTAATTTGACAGAAAAAAATTTAAAAAGGAAGGGGGAGGGTCTGTTGTAAGCACTCCACAATTTAGGAGTACTTTTAATTTTCAATTTTAATTATCAGTAGCAATTTAATTCAAGACTTATTCTTTGAAAATTAGAATTTACCTAACACAGTTCTAAGGAGAGAACTATCGCACATGAAAAATGTTGTAACATTGTCTATTATTCAAAGCAGGAAAATAAATTTTTAAAAAGTTAATATCAACTATGAGGATTATTATTACTGTCAATAAAATCAAGCACATAGTTTCTTAGTGAAGGTACACTTTAAGGAATAATATTTAAAAAATATATTTTTCAGCCGATTAATCGGCCCCAAAGTAGCCGATTAATCGGTGCATCCCTAATAAGAAGCATTTGGAGCCGTAGCAAACAATGTGGAATGTTGCTAATTTCAAATACATAGTTTAGTTGAGTCAGTCAAACGGATGCAAGTTTTAAATTGAAAACTTCAGAAAGTTCCCACAAACAACAAATCACATCTTTTTTAAAGTGAAATGGTTCGCTAGTGAGGCGCGGTTTTCACGGACGGACAGTACATCTATGCATCTTTTATGATACGGTAGAAGATTGTAACAATGATTTAAAGTGTGAAAAGTAGAAACGTCTTTTGATGCTGTTTTAAAATATGTTGGAAAGTATATATTTACGACACCTAATCTCAGATATGCTTGCACGTTAACGTGTTTGTATACTGCCTCAGAAAATTATTTTTTTGTCGTACATAATCAAAGTTGTACCTTCACTTCACATACTCCAGGGTCCCCCGTACCTACCACAACTCGTGGTTTAACCGGGAAAGGACCCTGAAGAGCGCTCTGTTCTTTTTGAACCAGAACCAAGGGACGAGCAAACCCTTGGCCCAGCACCCCCAGAGGTATCGTTTCACTTGGAGGACTTTGTGGCCACGACATTTTTAACGTCCCCCAGCCACCATTAATCAAGACGGTGGATCTTTGATCGGTTGGGATCGAACCCTGGGCCCTCCGGTCACAAGTCCGACTCCTTACCAATCGGGCCACCACGGCCCGATCAAAGTTGTACCGATGGTTTTGGACAAATGGAAATGAGCACCACACATGCTGAAATTCCTTATATTGAATCTTAAATTTCTGTATATATTTTATGTACCTACTGAGCAGTTATGCCCTGTATAAGATAAAAGTAAAAGTTATTTCACAAATTAACCAAAAAAAAAAAAAAAAATGCTGAAATTTTCAGCTACGCTATACTTAGGGCTCTCTCAGCCTTTTAAAACAAGGATACTTGATGCGGGATTAAATGTCCTTTAATGTTATTGTAATCATAAGCTTTGATACCCATTAACACGGCTATGAGTCATTTTAGCTCGTATTGCTCAATTGTTTCACAAAAGTTAAAAAAGAGAAATAGATGCATGCTACGATTTAAAAGGATTTTGTGTTTAGCAGGATAATTTATCTTTTGTAAAATTTTTGCTCCAAATGGTCTTTTGTATCAAAAGAGTGAATCATTGTATTTCTTAATCATGGAAGAAAAGGGTGTTGTTAAACTTGATCTTTTTTCTAATTATTAAGTAAACAATAAGATAAGCGTTTCTTATTTTAATGTCATTTAAAATTTAAGAAGAGATAACGAGGCTTACAAAAGCGAAGAATAAAACGAATTTTCCTCTCTTACGCCGCAATGTTACTTTTTCAAAAGATTAAAATACCCTTTATGTTGAACAATAAAATCAGCCGAGAAATTTAATGATTTCGTAATTAGTTTCCTTTCAAGGCTGTTAATCCGGCGTTTTGGTTATTGAAGATTAAAACTGAAAAATTATTTCTCTTATAAATAGCTCTATTGTGATGTTATACGAGGTGTGTGAACGAAATAAATGAAGTGTTTATTTGTAAACGTAACTTCAATATTTGAACGTGTTCATTATTTCAAAACTGTGAGAAATAGAAATACTTATTATAACTCAAATAGAAATGGTTAACTTCAGAGCGTTTCTAAATATAGAACTTAATTTAAATACAGAAATGAAATGAACTGTATTCAACATTTCCGTACTTAGCTTTATCTTGTTTTAAAACATGTTTCAGTGATTATATCTATATTGAACATTAAATGTATACAATTGAACCTTTTTAGTTTTAGTAACTAGTGAAAAGACAAGTTTTAAAATTTCAAAGACACAATTTTACTTAATATTAAAAGTGTTCGACAAGGATTACATTATTTTAAACTGAAAAGGTTACTCATTCAGGTATATTTAATAGGTAAATAGCGTTCTTATCCCCTATAAATAATTTTATATATACATATATATATATACCCAGGTAGCACAAATAACCTTTAAACGTTTTATAAACGTTTTTAAGCGGTTGTTACAACGTTAATAACCATTTAACAACCTTTAAAAAACGAAGTGTGCTACTTGGGTATATATATATATATATATATATATATATATATATATATATATATATATATATATATATATATATATATATATATATATATATATATATACATATATATAATATTTTGCTGATAATGAAATTATAAATCTTTATATTTAAATGGTTTTTGAAACAAATAATTAAATTTTTGGAGTTAGAAGATACTGGGCTAGTTATTCCCCCCTGTTTTTGTTAGAGCTTGAGAATTTTACTTGAACTAATAAAACTAAGCAACCACACTTTACACGTTAGGAACAATCCTTCGCGCATCGAAGTACTATGCCGTTTTTAAAATGCGTTTGCTATAGTAATAAATATTTTAAAGGAAGACGAAATTATAGAAAAAAGATGACGTCACGCAGAGAGGAAATCACACTTTATACATTTAAAACGTCTTTTGCTCATGAAATGCAAATTTGCAATGAAAAAGTGGAATAGGATCAACTTTATTTTACACAGAACGACTGGTCCCTGCTGAAGGAGACTTGACCCTGGGGAGGGGGTGGGGGGTAAAGTGTAAATGTTGTACTTTAAGCAAAGCGTTTAGTTTTGTTTTCCGGTTATTGCCCATTTAATTTTTAAAAAAATCATATTAAAAATTTGAAAAAGAAGGAAAGATAAACTGGCAAACTAATATTTCACTAACAAAATCAATTGCATAATAGGAAATAACTAACATTGCTAAAGAAACTAACACGTTGTCATTAGTTTTGATTAAATTTTTAGTGAAACTGATATATAAATTTTAATAATCATAATTAAATTATATCGTATAAAATATTTGTAACTTCAATTGCTGCGTTAACATTAGGAGCATTCAAAACATTAGATCATATACATTAAATATTTCAAATCGCCATTAGCCATCGGCTGAAAAATGGCGGTTTGCAAGTAAGGAAAAAAAAAGTGCACGTAATATTCAAATGTAAAAAAAATATTTAGGGAAAGTAAAATGTCTGACATACTTAATAGTAGACTTTAATGCTGGTGAGAGTTTTCTTTCTGTAATGTGGTAACATAAGACTTCTCTTAAGGGAAGTCGGTACCCAATAGCACAGGCTTTTACACTAACACCACTTCAATGTACCTTTTCTAAAAAACTACTGGTCCAATCTCCCTAAAATTTTTTACACTACTTCAGAATAAGTGTAGAATTATTTTAAGGTTAAGTTTTTCATGAAAAATTAAATAGAATATTGTTTAAAAAATAATTTCAATGGTGCTCATTTGCTGAAATTACACTAAATTCGCAGTTTTTCGATGTACCTTTTTACAAAAAGTACTTTAAGTATCACATTGAAACTTATAACACACTTATTAAACATATGTGACATCAATCTGAGGTTAAGCTTTTGGAAAAATATATTTCCCAACAAAAAATATAATGCAATTAAAATATCTCTCCGAAAGTCACGAAAATATCGGTAAATATCCTCAGATTTGCAGATTTTAAAAATTATTTTCACATTAAACTAAAACACTCTTGACCTCAGATTAATCCTTTGGATGGGTACAATATTTCAGAAAAAAAAATAAATAAAAAAATGCAACAGTTTTTCAGAAAAGGTACATCGAACTTTTAAAACAGACATTCCGAGAAAAATGCATTTTAAGAAAAAAATAGTACTCGCAGAATAAATGCTAGCCTCAAATGTCTTTTTTAAAACTATATTATGCTGCTAATAGGTTATCTTTGCTGTTGTAATTATTAAAATTTCTTTTTCTTTTTTAAATTTGTTACAGGCAAGTAAATTGTATTTTAATGAAGCGTTTCTCGTTGAGCTATATTATTCTCCGATTTTCGAATAAACTGATTTGAGTGTATAACATCTTGAAAAGCTGTAGTTTTACAATATTACTAGCCTTAAATCATTCAGTACTATTCCAGATTCTATAAAAAATAAATAAATAAGTACATTGACTCTTCAATACAACAGCAAAGGTACTTTAAACTTTGAACTAATATCATCGAAAACTGACTTTCAAAAAAACTTACCTTATTCTCATTAGTACATACCAGACTGGTATGCAGGTTTTTTCGAACCATTCTGCTGTTCTTCCACTTCTCTCCTTCTTTTAAATCTTCTTTCTACTCTTTTCTCCTTTGTTTGTTGCAAAAAGGCATACTTCGCTTTGGCCAGACGCTCCTCGTCAAGTCGCTTCATTGCGCGTTTCATAAAAAATCCTGGTTCAATGTCTAGCTCTTGCAATACCTTTAATTTTGCTATGTTACCTACATTGAAACAAGCAACAGCATCATGTGTTCCGAAGGAAAGGGTTTTTAGTTGTACAAATGTAGATTTGGGTACTCTAGACCAAATGACATTATTTATGCTCTCATTTGGGTTTTGGGTCTTCCCATGCAAGCATTTTTTTAAAAGCTCAGGGTGAGCTAGGGCTCGAAAAATGGGTCTCATCTCTTCGACAACAGCCACAGGAAGACTATGTTGATGTTTGAAGCTTTCTTTCTTTGCGACAGCTCGCTGGTACCCACACCACGATTGTTCTCCCTCAGGGCAAAACCCGTGTTGTGGTTTTTCATCGGATGACACCTTGTGGAGAAAAATCGCCCACACAGCTTGGATCATGGCCTTTAGACTATGATGATTCCGCTTGATGGCTAGGCCATAATACTTTTGAATTGCATCTATTTGCACATCAGTTAATCGGTTTCTCCCACCGAGAACTTTTCCATCGGATAGGACTTTTCCTTTCATTTTGTCTTTCAATTTTCTGAGTCTTGCACCCATGCGCTTTTCCACATGTCCAACGCATTCAAGTTTCTCAATTTTGCAGTCATTCCCATAAATTGATCGTGAATTCACAGCTTCGTATGCTTTGGAGTCCCGTCACCTAAATATTGGACATAACGTGCCCCATACTGCTTGACTGACCGTCCAAAAATGGCAACAGCCCCTTCAACTTCCATTTGTCCACTAGAACCGTGAAAATTTTTTGTGCAAGTCACCATGTGGTTTGATTTGTCCTTGCATGTGCAATATTTCGAGAGGATTTCGACATCGACTACTTTGCAAGTGTCCACACTAGTTGCTGTCACAACACCATTCAATGACGTGAAGCCACGCTTCTGCCAACTTCCGTCGATGGCGACTGCAAGATCAGTACTGCCATTTACTTCGATTGCTTCTTTAGCCGCATCAACCATCGTTTCCTTGCATACTTTCTTGACAACTATTTCGAAGCAGTCGTTATAACTGGCAAATCTAGTTGGGGGATTGGGCAGGTTCATAATCCCACAAAACATCTTTCCCGCTTCAGCCCCCTTTCCAATGGATCTCAGTGCATACACCAATCTGGAATTCACTGTATAAACTTTAGTGTTCACAGAATTAGTCTCTGACGTGCAGAATTTGCATTCATAATCACAATTAGTACAATTTAAGATGATGTTGAGGGCCAAGCCTGAGTTGGTTTCAACTGACATTTCAAGTCCAGCATCACAGTTTTTACACCTGACATGTTTCTGAAAAATTCCAGCTAAAATTCTCAGATTAATAATCGAGTTTACCTCATTATCTGTAGAACAATCATCAGCATCTGCATAGCTTTCATTTAAATCTTTTAATTTCTTTTCACTGGAACATTTATTATTGCCAGCAGATTCTTGATTTGAAGTATGAAGATCAGCGTCTTCGTTGTTTGTTTTCCTCGGATAATATTTGCCTTTTCGCTTCTTGAAAGCCTTTGCCGTGCTTCGAGGCATAATTTTATTAACTAAACAGCAAGGAATTACTTAAAATATTAATTTCACTGCATAAAAACAGTTGAAAAATTATTTACACAGCGATCACCAAGTAGCAAACAAACTAAAACGAATATCTAGCACGTGCGATCAACTTACGAAAACAAGCTCAGAACAGTAAACAATCCTTCGAATACAGTTGCAGTTAAAACTTAGCAGTGGCTAAACCATCCGCAGTTAGAAAAAAAAAGATATTATACAAAGTAGAGACTGCATTAGGAAAACAGCTTACGAACAGTCCCATGTTTACATTTGAAACGGAAGATGGGCGTGGCATTGTCCCTTTAAACAATTTCCAGACATATTAAAAAAATAATTTTAATAACTTCCAGTTCGCGTAGAGACAAAAGTAATACACCGTTGGAAAGGAAATAATTCAAAGAATAAAAATAAATAAAAATCCGAAAATCGATTTTTTTGATGTTTTTCGGTACCAACTTCCCTTAAGTCAACTGTTTTAGGTTCTTTAGCTCTTAATAAGGGATTGAGCTTATATGTTTATATATATATTTATGAGCTTAAATATCAAGTTCATAACAACATCCTTTTCTTCCATGATTAAGAAATACAATGATTCAATCTTATGATACAAAAGTCCATTTGGAGCAAAAATTGTACAAAATATGAATTATCCTGCTAAACACAAAATCCTTTTAAATCGTAGCATGCATCTTTTTCTCTTTTTAAACTTTTGTGAAACAATTCATCATTTCGAGCTAAAATGACTCATAGCTGTGTTAATGCATATAAAAGGTGTGAGAGTTTAGTAAAATAGTTTATAAACTTTCAAGAAAGATTGAGTAAATCTAGGCAATGGCAAATAGCATACACTGCGAAAAAAGCTGTTTTTTTACCGTATAATACTAACAGCAGAGGTTCCAGTTTAAAACCGTAAAAGTACATCAATAAACTGTAAAATTCGCTATTTTACAGTTAATTACAATAAAATTAGCTTTTTACAGTTTATTACTGTAAAATTAGCAATTTTACCTTAACATTAGCTGCATTATACTAGAGAAGCAACAGTATAATACTGGCAGTAGAGGATCCAGTTTAAAACTGTAAAATGCACTGTAATAAACTGAAACTAGCAATTTTACAGTTTACTACGGTAAAATTTGCAATTTTACATTTTATTACTGTAAAGTTAGGTGTATTATACTGTAAAAGAAACATCTATTTTTTACAGGTTAGAAATGCATGGTCTTGGTCACAAACGCTTTCCTGACGTGATAGCGGCTAAATAAAGCACCAAAAAATAAGGATGTGAGCAGGTTAAGAAAATGTGCTAAAAAATTACTATAAATCTAGCTTTTTACAGTTTATTACAGTAAAATTAGCAATTTACCTTAACACTAGCGGTATTATACTAGAAAAGCAACAACATAATACTGGTAGCAGAGGATCCAGTTTAAAACTGTAATAAACTGAAACTAGCAATTTTACAGTTTATTATTGTAAACCAGCAAATCTACAGTTTACTACAGTAAAATTTGCAATTTTACAGTTTATTACTGTAAAGTTAGCTGTATTATACTGTAAAAGCAACATCTACTTTTTACGGTGTAGCAATGCATGGTCACAAACGCTTTCCTGACGTGATAGCGACGAAATAAAACACCAGAAAGTAAGGATATGAGCAGGTTAAGAAAATGTGTTTATTGGCTCGATTAGGGTAGACCGGGATACGTTTACGTTGATTTTTTTCAGTGATTTTTCTAATTTTAATGTTTTAAGTTATTAAATTTTAGACTTTATGGTCTTAAAAAGTTGTTGATGAAGTTAAAGTTTATGCATTCAGTTTTTGCTCCGTTTGAGTATTTAAGAGTCAAAAAAAAAAAAAGGTAAATGCCTGTTGCGAACCTGCCCCGTACCCAAGGCACGAAAATTTCTTTTCTAAAATTTCGTTTCAGTCAAATCAGCAGAAATTACGCTAAATAATAAAATCACTCAGTCTAATCATTATATATAATAATTTTTAGCTATATCGTACGCTACTTTAACTTCTGAGTTCATAAGAAAATAAAATCTACTTAATACTTAATCATGTGATTCAAGTCAAAAAGCCAATATTCTAATTATCCATTAGCTGTTTTTCTGTATAAAAAAAGTGGTATTTAAACTCAAAAAGTTCTTTATCTTTGATCATGAAAAGCATAAATGCAGTCATGTGTTCTTTAAAATACTAGTGCCACGAAAACTTTGCTCAAATTTTATTTTAATGTTGGAAAAAAAAATAAAAAAAGAAAAAGTACAGGCTTTTACATACTATAAGAAATGAAATAAAGATCAAAGATAGTCGTAAGAATATACAGTTAATGGAATTTCATGCGTGAAGGAAAGTGCAAACATTCACTACAAATAGAGCTCCTTAAAATTACTTTTAAAGTAAAAAAAAAAGTTTTTCACAAAAGTTCTTTTTAGATGTTTAAATAATAAAAAAAAATCCTTTTGAGCTAAGAAATTCCGTTAAGCATTCGAATGCATGTCGCGTAACCTACTTCTTGAAAATCCAATTTTTGTTCTCAGAAAGAAGCACATTAAATTAAGAAGTTATTTTGCGCGGCGCGTATTTAGGAAGTTCAACTCAAATTTGATGTTGCTAATTTTGTCACGTATGTGCTTGATATTTCCACAACGAACCATTAAATCGGTCATTAAAATATGTACGCTTGAAAATGCGTTATAATTGCAAAATATAGAAGGTATTTAAAAACACTTTTGAAACATTAATACTTAATGTATCGTATTATAGGCGATTCTCTGTAAACTCGTCATTTTCCATACAGAATCTCTCCGGGCATACTTTTTTGAAATAGTCGTATAATTATAATACTATTGCTTAGGAAATGAATCTGTTACTTTGGCTCGAAAGAAGGTCAATTGAAGTTTGTTTTTCTGATAAATCATGACAGGGGGCAAGTCCCCTGCCTAGCATAACACGGCAGGGGGCTGTGCCAGGACCTGTGTATTTGCACTTAGTTGCGTAATATCTGCAAAGCTATTGGAATATAACTTGTTACGAAACTACCCATACTTATAGACACAAATCATGGACATAATAAATAATATATCTCATAATTAAACTAATTGACATTAATAAAATCACTTGCTAGGGGACTGTTTTCGCATCGACTACGATGCATACTTCCCACACAAATGTGGCTCTGAAATAAAAAGAAGTGGAGTTTCAATACCGTTCTCAGCAATTCACATTGGGGCAATTCCATGGTGTCGGACGTAAAAAACGAAGAAATATTTTTTAGTTTTAGTTCCGTTTATCAAATATAAACTGAATAGAAATGATTAAGTTGGTATTCAAAATACTCGCTACATCATAATGAATAAAAAATCATGTTAGTTTTTTAAAATAGATCTCTTAAATAGAAATTAAGAAGATTTAAAGAGTTGGTGTCGGACGTAAACGCACAAATAGTAAAATTGGAGATTCACTTAAAATTTACTGAAACTCTGCGAATTGGCTTACCTTTTAATTTCAAAAACAGCTAAGATCGATAGTATACTTATGATTAACCTATTAAGCGCCAAAGCTCCCATTGCGGGAACATCTACTTTTATTTTTTTTTCTCTGAAGAAATTCGAGTTATTCATAAAAAACATATCCCATGGGAAATTCAACGAATTGAAGTACATTATAAAAAAAAATCAGTAGAATCTTTGAATTTTATATAATTTTCCACATTTTTCCAAAAAATGGAACTTTGCGTTTTTTACGAAAATGTAAAAAACTAAAAAAAACTAAATCAATGGATTTTTAAAATTTTTCAACTGCTCTGCATATCTAAAGCACATATTCCAACAAAAAACATATCAAAAACATGAAATGAAACGATTCATTTAAAGCTTTGCTAGAAGCGCTCTAAGTTTTTGTTCCCACAATGGGAGATTTGGCGGGGACTGGTTAGCCAGGGTCCTGCTGGTTCGCATTCTTCGTCGTTTGTGTACGCGCGCTTGTAATAAAGAAAGGAATGCTGCTAGGTACAAAGGGGTAACCTACGTCACGAGACACGTGTACTCCTTTCTTTGTGTTTCGAAAAAATATTTGTTGAGCTATGTTTTGTGAATGTTAGCACTATTCTCAAAATAGTTAGACTGAGAACAGTATCATATTTTTGCTTCCCATGCGAATTACTCTTTTTGGCGGAATATGCTTTCATATTTTGAGGTCTTCATCTACAAGAAAAAAAAAAAAGCCTTTCAAACTGAAAACTTAAGTGTCGTAAAATGGAAGTGTGCTTAGCATAGAATTTTGAAACGGAAGCTCCGTCAGGACTAGTCAAAAGATGGGGTTCAAAAAAAAAAAAAAAAAATAAATAAATAAATAAAAAACAAATTGATTTGTCTCAACGACATCTAATTGCATCATACAATAAATATGTGGGAGGTGTTGATCTCTTAGATCAATTTCTTAGTGCGTACAGGTCTCATTTCAAAGGAAAAAAAAAATAGTGGTGGCCTTTTTTTACTAATACACTAAATATGGTTGATGTAGCACAGCCTTTAGAATTCATAAAGAGCTCAAGGGCGACAAAACAATTAATATTTTTAAACAATTACTAAATTTATAATTAAAAGTTCAAAATAAGGCAATATAAATCCCCAGTTAGAACCTTGAAGACCGGTAAACGCAACTGTTCGTTTTGATAGAGTGAACCATTTCATTATAAGCGCTGAAAAACAATCTCGGTGTAAATTTTGTAAAAAGAACACTCGAACCAAATGTAAAAAATGCGTCGAATGCTACATCAAAATTGTACTTCACATTTTCATGAAAAAATTTAAAGATTGATTTAAGGATTGGCTAAGCTTTTTTTCTATGTTATAGGTTTTTTTTTTTTTTGCTTTCTTTTTTGCTTTTTTTCCATAGTTTATTTACTTTTAGTATTTATCTTTTCATGCGCAATTTAAATAAAATATATCTCCTATCTTGGAAAATATTATACACATATACACATATATATGCATGGATTTTTGCTATGGACATAAAAGTATAAGAATGTATAATAGTTAAGACGCGGTTCTTTTAAAACGCGGTAGGAAAAAGAAGTAGAAACGGAACCGAATGCGGTAGAAACCTAGGAGGATGGTCCTCCATCCTCCTAGGTAGAAACGCGGCTAAGACAGCGGATGATTTTCCCCCTCAAAAGCGCCAAAGCTCCCATTATGGGAACAGACTATAATTTCTAACCAGTTAGTTTTTTTGAAAATTTCAACTGCGCTGTACTAGAGATATATACCTTTCATGAAAAAAGTAAATTCTTTTTAGATTTTTTATGTATTTCATATAGCGGCGATTAATGGGTTAAAGCATATTTTACAGTTTTTTAATGATATTGTTTTGAATAAAATGAACTTGGAACTACTTTGACCTTGGTGTCGGACGTAAATTTGCGGTGTCGGACGTAAACTCTTCGAATTGGACCTAAACCGTTGTTCTTAAATGCAATGATTACAGTTTTAAATAAGAAAATTAGCTTAAATTTTATTCCTAGGTCACACATATTATTTTTTAACATTTAAAAGGGTTCATCAAATTTAAACTGCCCCCTTTTTCCTGTTGGGATCGGAGGACGAATACGTTTATAATGTCCCGTAATTTGTAAAATATTTTGTCCTCAGTTCTTGGCCATTTAAAATAACCTTTTGAACTATGCATAACTGATACTACAATGTAATTTTTTTGGTGATACATCCAAGACAAAGCATGGCATCGTGCGTTACCACAACCCAGTCATTGATGTTTACTGTATCAAGATCTGCAGGTTCTTCGATCCTGGAATTAAAACAGCTTTCCAGTGATGATGCAAATGCTTTGTATCTATGTGTATATCTTTTGCTGGAATATACTTTATGTGCATATTTGGGTTTAAAAGTGCTGAAACTTGAGAAAATTGCTCCGCTTTTGTCACCGTTATTTGTCCTGCTTTAACGCGGTGCCAAACGATTTTTTCACAGTGCCTCCTATGGCATCAACCACCATCAACCAGTAAATATGAATATTAATCAGTACACTGATAAAAATGTAAGCATCCACTTGTACAAATACAACTACGAAATCCATGTATTCTGACTCTTTGCGAAACAGAATACAGGTTGTGTTGTGATGATCTAGCCTTTAAAACTTTAGATGAATACTTAAAAGTTGGGTTGCTGTTCTTTTCAAAGCAATAATATGTATATGCACTTTTTATTAATTCAAGAGTTCCCAGAACAACTCAGATGCATTGTAAGTGTCTTAATATAAATGTCTCATGAGGAGAAAAAAAACTTTTAAAGCATTATTCTGAAGAAAAATTTACTATTTAATAAGTAAATTTAAAGTATATGTATGCACAGTAAAGTCAAAATTATCATTTTTTTTAATCATGCTTCACTTTAACTTTGTAATTAAAAGCAAAATATGGAGAATCACAGTTGTAAACAAGTGTTATATAAGGAATGTAACAGTGTCGGACGTAAACGGTGTCGGACGTAAAAAAATTTTTTACGTCCGACACCTAGATTTTAATTGAAAATATTTACTTGTCACAAAATGTTAATAGGTTACATCAATGAGACCAAAGATCTTACTTTGCATACAAAGTTAGATGTATGTAGCTTTAAAATAATTGGCCCAGCATAATTAATCGTACATTTTGGTGTCGGACGTAAAACACTTAATGTGCCCCATGAGAATTCTGTCACAAATCAAAATGAATTATATTCTCACACATTTTTGCAACATCACCTGTTGTACATTGAATATGTAAATAGTTATTCGTCTTAATTCATAATTTTAGTATGTATATTTTGGAAAAAACAGAGCTTCTTTGAGAGTCGTCAAATGTAGTTTGAAAACGCTCTGGATGTTGACCTTAGTTTGACCTCTTGTAACTTAGTTAAA
This sequence comes from Uloborus plumipes, assembly GCA_038373865.1. NCBI lineage: Eukaryota > Metazoa > Arthropoda > Arachnida > Araneae > Uloboridae > Uloborus > Uloborus plumipes. Next base: position 3,207 of record JAXGGA010008636.1, on the reverse strand, counting down.
ACTTAAGTTATCAAAATTTAGACATGAATTTCAAAATATACAACTCTTTACCTTTAAAATGATACCTTGTTTGTTTAGAAATATTAATTTAGAAAATTTGACCATCTGGTTGACCTTATCGTGGAATTGCCCATTGACTACTTTAAACTTAATGCCAAAAAACATTTGCAAGTGAAACAGATTTTTACTATTGCAGCTTTGAATTTGTGGCAGGGGATTGTTTGAAAAAACTCCGGACAGAATTTAGATGAAGAAATGAAGTTTAAAAGTACGTAATTAGACCTCATTTTATAAAAAAAATATAGTTGCATTATTCTATTTTTAGATATTAATTGCCAAATTTATGTAGTGTTAATAGATTTTTTGAAATATTACTTTTTAGTGTTAGACAATGCGTTGGGACAGCCAGCGGACTGTGTTCTTAGAACTTGAATACTTTCTATAGGAAAAAATATTAAATTGTTATCGCTCCAAATACAATTGGGCTGCAAAGTATTAACGCTGTTTGAGATTGCAAAATTTTTTCATTTTAATAATTAATTCCTGCTCGCGAAAATTTACTTTTTACTTTCTGTGAGTGGAAATAGTGAGAATGCTAGTGTATTATTTTGTTGTTACTTTGAAATTTTGTTAGAACTTTTGTTATTTTTTAGATTAAGCTGTTGAAAAGGTAACTGTAAAATATGAAGAAATATTAAAATTATTATTAAGTTTTCTCATTTTGAACTCTGTTCCAATCAAACTGGTGAACCCTTGGTTCAGTTTGATGGTGGCGTCCGAGGAAATTTTAAGTAGTTAGATTTAAATGCTTTACTTGAATTAAGAAAGATAATGACTTTATTACACTTTATTATTTTAAAATAATCGGTCCGGACAGCCAATTACAGAGTTTACAGAGAATTGCCCTTATACACATATTTTTTTTCGGTTTCGATTTTGCAAACTTTGTTACTGCTAGGAAAATTAATTTATGTGGAAAATAATTGTTTTATTTGATAAACCACGGAAGCCAACAAAAGCGTAAATAATACTGATAAGAGTTGGATATTGATCAACCTCAAAACTTACCAGATGAGCACTGTATTTTTACGTTATGCATGTATTGGTGCATTTTCAAAATTTTTCGTCAAATTGGTCAAAACAGATCACTTATTTGTTCATCAAATGCTCATCAAAAGCTGTCAAAATCAATACTGCTGAAATTGACATTAATTTTTTTAAACAAATAACTTATCAAAATGAAACTAAATGTTTCCACTAATTAAATAGGCTAAGCCGATAAATATATAAATTTTTAAGGCATCAAAAGGTCTATGTTGGATCTGTTTTATCGTTATGTATTTGTGACTTCTTCTCTTGTTTTCATTACGCTTTCGTAACAACGAGGACTTTTCCCGATTTTTTTAAAATTTAGTTTCTTATACTACTTTTTTTTTGGGGGGGGGGGGGGATGACAATCGTAAGTTAAGCAGTAAATTCACAAATAATGTTTTTCGCTATAATTCTTTATTACCTAATTTTAAATCCAATTTTGACCATTTCTACAACAGGAATTATGTATCTAGGACTGGCTGCTGCAAAAATAGAGGGCAGACAGCTTAAACAGAAGCATGCTAATAATATATATAAGCACGGGTTAATCTACTAAAAACTTGTTTTTTTAGGTCCAGAGTAGTTAGATTTAAGATTCTTCCTTTTTTCTTTGAAAATTCCACCTTAAAAAATCTATGACTTTTGTTGACTGACCCGCACGTGTTTTTTTCTTCATATTTGACATTAGTTATCTAGATTGTAATTTGAATTCCCAAACACGTTTCGTCCAGGATACGAAAGAATAATCAAAGAGCCTTTTTAAGACCATTTGTTCAGCTTATAATGCAAACTATTTAGTTCGAAAAAACATACGAGATTACTTTAAGCAATTTGAAGAGGACATTATTTTCCCAAATTAGCTTACAAGGATCTAATTCTTTTAAGTCCTAAATCTCAATAATCTAAATGCGAACCATTCACTTTTAATGTCCTTCTTTATGTGCCATATATCCATTCATTTAATGAAACCCTTTCCATTTCACTTAATAAAATAGTGAGTGTGAAACAGATTTGCAGATTTATTTCCACGCTAGGTGAAAGCCATTTAGCACTTTAAACGATTGTTCGTTAAAAATGATTCATCAGCAGAGTAGAATTATTTTAACATAGAAATATTTTTAAAGGTATCATTGGATGGAAATCAATATTGGATGATGTAACTATTTTTTATATGGAAACTACCTGTCATAAAATAATTTAAATTCATTAAAATATAATAAGCAAGCTTCAGTCTCATCAAAATATTAAAAGTAACCGCTGTAATTTAAGAGTACTTCTGCATGTTGTTATTGAGATAAACAAAAAGCACATTTTAAGAAAAGGTTTGTACAAAAAAGTCGTATGAAAAAAAAAGTTCAGCGTTCTGTTGTGAAACTGTATTATTTTAACATTTTAAGCAGTTTGCCCGTAATGTGTACGTGCTACAAGAAATTGGCCTCATTTGGTTTGCCCGTGCGGCGTACGGGCATCGATATTTTCTGATTTCCTTTTCTGGTTTGCCCGAATTTTTCATTATTAAAAGAGACTATTTATCTGTATTAATTTTCAACAGATGGTGTGGCTTGTCCATGTAAATGAAATGCTTTTCATCCGGGTTTTTCTATGTAGCGGGAAAGCAGGAACTTTTTGTTCTACTGTGTGACTAGACAGTATGCAAAAGACTTCTGAACTGTTTAAAGATTGTAAGTTTCAAAATTCACAGTAAGTGTGAGAGAAATTTTTGCATAATTTGTAAACCATTCTTTACTGCTTGCAGAATGTACTTGAAAAATGCAAACATTTAGAGTTTTTGTGACCAAAATTGTAAAATAAAAAATATTGTAAAAGCATTAAAAACGAAAAAATAAATAAATAAATAAATAAATAAATAAATAAAAAATGCCTTATATTCTTATTCTGTTAAGTATGGTACTCGTACTTAACTATATGCAATAAAAAATATGCTTTTTTTGGAAGCATTTCTGGTAGAAATATTGACCGCTTAAAGGGTTAAAAACATTATTGTGGTGGATACATAACGTAATGAAACTTCAATGAACACTCTACGAAAAATCGCTAAGTCCAGCGCCTCCCCCTCCCCCAATTTGACGAAGAAACTATAATGGTATCTCCAAC